>ML839543.1:0-25417 GCA_009831015.1 Picea engelmannii | reverse complement strand
TTTATACATAAAATCCATGGAGGAATGGATGAAACCGAATCCCCAAACTAAGAAAACAATTTTTACAATTTTAGGATAAATCCCAAAAATCTATGTTTTTTAACAATTTGGGTAGATTTGAGTTAGTCCCCCACCCATATCTCGAAAACCAATTCCAATTTTGAAAAATGGCCTGCCTCTTACTCAATTTTTCATATTCTGGACAAAACCCATGTATTATAATTTCTAGATCTGATACCATATGCACGGAAATCGAGGTGCAAGTTGGCAGTTTGAGTTTTTTTTATAATTTTGGCATAATCATTCCCCCTGAGTTGGAGGTCCAGACGTGAAAGATGGGTGAATTCTGACTCACTTTTCCACATGAAAACATCGCCTTGGACAAAACTCATGAGCCCGAATTTCTTCTAGAAACATTCAAAAATCCTGAATTATGTCTAGTACCGGATTAGCACAGGCTGGTACCGAAATAGGTGGAGCCTTGGTACCGGAATAGACTGGGTACCGGATCATGCTGCTTAAGAGTCAAAGTGATTAGGATCATACATAATCAAGCATTTAATCAAATTAACTCAATAAAACTAAACAAATCATGCCTTAACCATAAGTTACCTCTCTATGCACATGATCAAGGTCATTAATTGTATTTATGGATGAAACAGTCAATTAGATACACATATCATAGGTAAAATTGACTCAGACATAGATAATATAGGGTAATAGAAGTGTCAAAACTGAGACTCAACAGTATTATTGGCATGATCATCTTTTGTAAACAAGGATGCATCTTGTATACAGTATTTCGAGACAGTAATCGAGATATCGTCTTCTTCGTCATCATCATTTAACAAACAAAAAAAACAATTGTTCATCATTCTCAAATACTTGTAAGTACTCAATATTATCGGGAAAGGATGGACAAAAATCTCTTTCTACCTGGAAATATGTTTTTCTTAGGACATCTTATGGGTTTGATAAGGAGGCCACCAAGTCTATTGAATCATCCTTGTAATTCTTGTCCCTTGTAATGAAAGTGATGTTGAAAGAGTTGAAATATTCCATCAGTTCATTAACCCTTTTGAAATATATCTTAAGTCTTTCCTTTTTTATTTTGTACTTTTGGGTAACCTGATTGATAACCAACTATGAATCTCCAATCACAATGAGATGTTCTATTTTCATTCCTTCTGTGAGGATCATCCCTCGGATCAAAGCTTCATATTCTTCCTCATTATCTGTGCATCGAAACTCCAGTCTTACAGCATGGGGATGTGTCGTCTTCTCTGGGCTTATGAGAAAAATTCCAACTATGTTCCCATATTTAGAATAGGCTCCATCAAATGGCATTCTCTAGTATCCTTCAAACAAACATTATGGTCCTTCCAAACCTTGAAATTGTTCTAGGATTTCGTTGTGCTCTATATCCAACATAGCATAGTTTCCAATTTCAGCATCTATGTAATATTCCATTAATTCATTATCCTTCTTCTTGAAGGAGAAAGGTTTTATGGGTTCACAAGGTACTTTAATCATTGCTCCCTCCTTTCCTGGTAGCATCATAAAACTATCATCGCTCATTATATATCCATCGATCATGGAAGTCCAATCTCTTCCCAGCACAACCCCATATGTTGGAGGCAGGTCTACCACAATAATATTAAAAACTATGATGATATGGGGAGTTGATGTAATCCAAGCATAAAAATCCTTGATTTATCCGTACGTCGGCACTTTTCTAGAATCGATTGTGTATATGCTCTCACAAATTTCATAATACTTAGTGAAACTCATGCTCAATGCTTCCATGACCGCAAGTGGCATTATATTATTTGTCGCACCAGTATCAACTAAATAGTTATGTAATGCAACATCATGGCTTTCAATTGAAATGTAAAAGGGTGGAATTTTACCTCTTAGCTTGGCAGATGAAGGGCTCTGGCTCTGTTTTGGAGTGGTAACGATAGCTTCAGTTCATTCTAATGGATCATCTAACAACTTCAAGATGTTTTTTCTCTGCTGAGGAATCTTTACCACTTCCGTAAAAGGTAGAGTTATCCTCAATTTACTTAAGTCCTCCACGACACTATATGTCATTTGAGTGGAGCTTGATTCCATGTGTTTCCTTCTGGTTCCATCTGTCACTTTCTCATTCAACACTCTTTCATTTGCTTTTTCCTTTTCAGTTTCTTTTTGTTTTTCTTTGTCAGAGTCATCTTTATTCTCTGGTCTATTTACAAACCCTCTTGTCTAGGCGACATTTTCTTTCAAGTTAGGATCATTGTTTCCCTCTCCAAATATATACATGGATGTCTCGCATCCGTCCATTTGCACTATCTCAGAGATTTTATCATGTAAGTAATAACCTTCTTGCCCAATCAAATGATTTTCATAGACATCATCCAAAACAATTGTGTTTGGAGTAGGCTATCTGGGAACTCTTGGTCTATGTGGGTCGTCAATATTCTTGAACTTGACTCTATTTTTGGGGGGAGGGTTCATCCTTTGTTCGAGAATCGGCATTATTGGGTTTGGCATGTAATTATCTCCCCTTCTCAACCTGATTATTTCATTTTGCGTCTGTTTGATGGTTCTATTCATCTGCGCAATTTCAATTCTTTGCTTTGTTTCCTGCGCCGCCACAGGAACAAATTTTACGTAAGGTATGGTTCCTTTAAAAAATCCTCCTCCTATTTTTTTATTCTAAGCCACTTGAGGTTTTAATTCTTTGTTCTTTCTCAAGCTAGAAGATCCTTGATTATCAATATTCAATCCTCCCATCTGCCTTTGTACTCTTCCTAGTATAATGTCAGGGTCGGCACCCATTTCAATCATAATTTCTTCCATATTCGTGGCTTTAGTCATTGATTCCTCCAAAGTATCCATTTGGTATGTTCCGATGGCATATTTTACATTTGGGGGAATTACATTCTTATAAAAATCAAGAATGACTGGATCATTTGGTATTTTGTCTTCTGGGATTCTACTGAAGGTCTTATTGAACCTGAGATTAAAATCTCGTATCCTTTCGTTCTTCCTCAACCCAATCTAGGTGAAGTATATGAGGAGGGTATGGTAGGAAATTGGATGGGAAAAAATAGTTAGGAACATAGCTTCAAGGTCGTTAAACGAGTGAATGGATCTACTTGGAAACGTTGTTTACCATTCATAAGTTATTTCTGATAAATTTTTCATAAACAACCTCACCATGACATCATCATATTCAACTCGGTGAAAGTCTAAAACATCAAGAAATAAGTGTAGATGCCTCTTTGCATCGATTGTCTCATCTCCAAAAAATTCCTTTAAGGTGCCCTTAGGGAGAACAAGGAGATCATGTGGTTCACCTATGAGATTAAGAGGGGAATCTCTTACCCTCCTTCTATTTCCAAATCCTGGGATTCCTTGGTTTCTTGTGGAATCTCTTTAGCCTCCTTATCTCTCATCATGATGCTTGTTTCGGGGTTGTTCATCTCTCGCTACCATTTCTGAGGAGACTTCAGGATCATAATTTTCACTTCTAAGGACAGAGAGTTTCTTTCTTTTACTCCTGGTAATGAGTCCCTTGTATTCCTCCATATTTAATCTTGACCTTGTTCTTGTGTTTCTCTAGTTAATATTTGATTTCTTCGATCTTGTTGTTCTTCTCTCCTTTGTCTTCGGAGGATTTATCTTTCTTCTTCTTGGAAAAAGATCTTCCATGAAGCTTCTAACTCTTCTCGAGTTCGGGATGTTGATATTACCAGATCATACAAATGGTGTAAAATGCTTCGTTGATTATTCAATCCAAATTCTAAATGGGGTTGATTACCTTGGGGTAAAGTCATATATTCTTTCAAAAATGCTGGGCTAGGTTTTGAATTTTCAATTCATGTCCCCAATATGGTCACCAAAAATGTTGACGCTTGAATCCATTAGGACCAAAACGACAACCTTACGAGGATACAAATCCCCTTGTGTTTTTATATAGGTGGTACTCCTATGTTCGAGATTTTTAAAATGTGGGACTTTTATAGAAGTTCGTCGAAGGAAAGTAAACAAAAGAAAAAGGAATTTTTTTTTATTTTTTTTTTAAAGAAATCTCTTGAGAATGGACCAGGAAACACATACATTCATACATTTAAAGAAAATTAACAGAATTTCCTCACATCCATCATAGTAGGGCTAAAGATTTATGATCACATAAAAAAAATAAAAGAAAATGATCTGCATGCACAAGAGAAATTTGACAAGGTGATACATGGGCAGCTCAAATGAAGATAACGATAGATCAACCACAAATACTTTATATTTAGAAAAAATGGGTTACAAAGTACAGTCGAGATTGCTCCCAAAATAACTCTCTTGGAATTTCTAAAAAATATATAGTTCAATACATATTATCTGGAATTTAAATGTGTTTTTCATAATGACTAGGATTGGGGATCCCGCGGACCATAAATAAAATATGTATAAGAATGAAGTTTTTAGAAAGAAGAAAGTGGGTGGCAGAAGACAGCAAGACCTGGTAAGAAGAAAAAGGAAATTATCGATCTTCGATTAAACCTTTCTATTTAAAGAGGTGGAGTAATTGGATGAAGAGCTTGATAAAGATAGAAATATGTGATCAGTATGAACTTACTATGATGGTATCTCCACAGAACTGTTGTTGAGTTTCTGTCATAAGTTGATGAGAACGTTCCCTTGCTCCAGCTAATGTTTAAAATGAGCACTGGAGGTGGATAATATAATCCTTCATAAATCATGTTTTAATGCATTTTAATAGGATATCTCATCAAGCCTTTCTCTTATTAATGACAATCCCTTCGAGCATGTATGGGAATTATTAGCATTCAAATAATATTAAAGTGCATTGGGAAGAGTTTGACGGTGGTGGGGATGGACGGGAGCGAAATATGATTTGAAAATTTTGTGAACCCAGGAACCCGCAATCCCATGGGTTTGTGATGGTAGAAGGTACGAATTGGCTAAGTATACAATGGTGTGGTGATCGGATGGACTCATCATAGGCGGAATGAGATTTGGAAGTTCGGGGAGTCCGGGGGTCAAAATGTAGATCGTGGAACTTTTTGGTGCAATATGTATACCACGGAACATGGGGGCATGAGAGTTTGATCCCGCCAACCCAGGAACCCGCAATCATAACACGGGATAAGTATGGAAAATCACGGCGGTCGTTCGGACTCATGATGTAAGGTTACAGATGGAGGTGAGGATCCGAAAGTCCACCAACCTGAGAACCCGTCGTCTGAAAAATGCGACTAAGTATAGAACTAGAAAGGGATAAATAGAAGGGAAAAAAGAAAAGGGAAAAACGGATAAGTATAGAAGAGGGAAAAGAAAGGGAGAAAATAATTTGGGAAAATATAAAAGGGGAGGGAAATTTTGGAAGCGGGAAATGACCTCAACAGTACCTAACTATCAAAATTTAAGCAAGGAATTTGTCACTACTAACTGGACTCGATATTGATACATGAATCTATTATTCTATATGCACTCTTGGGATATAATCTAAGACAATTTGGTTAGTAGAAATTTATTTGAACTTCATTACTCATTCCCCCCCCCCCTCCATTCACTAATTGAACTGTAATACCTTTTCGAAATATCCATCTATGATAATGCACATACTCTCTAACCATATGAAAATTTCCCAAAGGTTTTCGGGAGATCCTTGTCAAAATTTTCCTATCGGTCTATCTGTATCAGAAATCATTACATCTAGTGAATATGTTTTCTCCTGGCCACTTCTCTCCAACACCTTCTTCGGTACATAATATTTATATATTATCACGAGGCCTTTTACCTCGTTCTTACATGTCAAAATATGATTAGCCTGAAAGGCCTTCATGTAACGATTATAACTAAGTGTATAATCGTGGGTCCTCATCAGGTTCTTTATCCTATTAAATGAATCATAGACCCTGTGCTATGAATTATTCACCTTGTATATCCCTTATTTCGTTAATGCACACTTTTTGAGGCATAACTCTTTATCGTCGGAATGAGTAGTGATCTCTTACCGTTTCATCCTTCGATAGATACTTCCCAACAACCCTATTCCAATACTCTGTTTGGGAGGTCTCCTCGTCAGAAAAAATGTTAAGCATATCCTCTACATATTTTGAGGCCTCTCTTCCAATAGACCCTTCTGATAGTACTGTCGAAATATGTCTTTTGAAGTTACCTCTTCAACACACCCTCTTCCTATCTGACGACTCATTTTGATTGGTAAAATTTAAGGTTATAAATAAAAGTGTTAAATCGTAAAGGTTACAGATGTTAATACACAAGAAAATATGTTACGCTACCTTCGTTCCTTTGGTATGATTCACAAGGTAGAACCAAATGTTCCTAGAGAATTCTTCAACAGAAGAACTTAAGACCTTCAAATGCTTTGAAGAACCCTTTCGATGAACCCTTCTGGCGACTTCCTTTTATGAAATATTGTTTGCATCATCACCTAATCCTATCTGTTCAACAATGTGCTTGCAATAACAGACAGAAATCTCTCTCAAAAGAATTAATGGAGATGTATGAATATACCTCAACATGAGTTGTGACTCATTAAACATCAATTACAGAATGTTTAGGGGGAAAAGGTAAAGCATAAAAACTATTTTTAACCCTAACTAGTATATTGTTAGCCTCTGATAGATTTGTAAGAAGTGTATGTGCTCATACTGTAACAACAGACGAACTTGGAATAGCTCTGAAATCATAGAGTAATCGATATGTGTATCATATAATTTGAATTATATATTGTTGGTGTTAGGGACCTAACCCTCATGTAGGTAGAATAATATATTTCCATGTAATAAAGGTCAATATTAATAAGGCCTATAAATAAGGAAGAATAAGTCCAATGTAAGAAGACCTAATAGAAGATTATGATTCTAGAAGGATCTTCCTCTAGATGGTTCTTTTGATAGACATATTTAGTATAAATAGGAGTCCAGGGTATGAGAACTTTTGTCTTGGATATTATTGTAATAGAGATTTTCTCTGGTGGAGGTTGCCCCCTCAAAGAGGCAAGTGAACATTGCTATCGGTAATCAAGTGTTATTTATGGTGTTATTTTGTTATAATTTTGGTATTATCATGGTGTTGTTATGGTTATATTGTTGTTCATCTATCATTTCTAGCTATTTATTTCTATTCTGCATACTTTTTATATCTAGAATATTACAGTTGGTGATTGATTATACAGTAAATTGAATATAATTTTGTGTGTAACAGTAACCTAAAAAAAATAAAATGTCTTGTGCACAAACCAGGAAGGAGAAGAATACATCATCTATTGTACATGCCTCTATTAACAGTTCAGACTCGATGTTGATCGCAGACACTAGTTTCTTTGATGGGAGAGAACATTGTCTAAGTTACGTGATGGGTAAATAATATATATAATTTCCCTTGATTAAATTATCGACCAGGGAAAGTAAACTTTGAGTTGTAACACAATATGAGTCAAGATAGAACAAGAGCTAATTGTTTGTGTATTCCTACCATTATACTCTATGACTAAATCCTAGTACTGGAATGAAGTGTGTAAAGTGGATTGAACTAAAGGAGAGTAATCTACCCTAGGGATCAGAACTATGCTTTCAACCTACAATTCTATTTTCAAAATATGATGTAAAAGACTTTAAGAAAATCAGAATCTATTTGAGATGTAGAACTACTTATAAACAACAATCTATGAATATGCAATGAGAGAAAGTTATATTTTCCAAAAACAATTACTTTAAGTGATTTCTACTTAAAATGGCTTTTTAAAACTAAACTAAGAAATCATCTTTACTTATACAATAAGGAAAATAAGAAACATCATCTAGTTTTCACACTGATTTTATTGAAGAACGTAAACAATATTATCTAGTTCACACTATCTTGTTGAAGAAGAAAAACAACATCATCTATCTGTATCTACAATGGTGAATGATGACATCTAAATATGATGGTTGTGTCTACGATGGTGAATTATATCACGATGACATCTAAATGTGATGGCTAATTCAAATGGAATGAATTCGACACTGACTTCTATAGAAAAATGTAAAGTGGAAACTAAACAATCTACTGAAAACTTTACCATTCAAGGAATATAAATATGTTGCACACATGTTCTTGTCAAAATCAAAAATTGCGTTGTCACACTTAAACTAGAAATGTATTCACAAAGATATGACTACACAGTCCTGGAGGGGTTAACTTAAAATATTCAAAATACAAGTTGAAATGAGCTATAAACAGTCTCTTAAGGAATATGCATAGTTCTTCAAGTGGTCAACCTACAAAGAAGATGTATATACTTTCAAAAACAATTTTGATGATTAAAAGAGAATATATGAAGTGGTGACATAGTTAACAGAATGTTTGTAATTAACAAAAACAGTTTGATTGAGCGACATCCAAAAGAAAGAGTTAGATAAATCTGAATGTACAACAAAATAAGAATGCACAAACTACTGGTGGGCCCCCTAAGTAGTCGTACTCTAGCTTAAAGAACAATCACAATTTAGCACATCAACTCAGATTTCATTAAAAACCAGAAATATGTATATAATAGTGACAATTCTTTGAGTAGAATGACAATTATCTCATCACAAACATCTCTTCTTGTGTTCTGTGGCTTCAGGTATATATAGAGTCTGAGAGGTCGACCACTGAAAGGGTCGACACTCTCTCAAAACCAAAAAATCGTTTAAGTGTTCTAATAATAGGAAATGAGTCTTAAAATCTTATCTTGACTATAGGATATAGATTTAACTATCTAAATCGAAATACAATAGGAGCCATAGCAAGAAGGCGATAATGGGTAAAAAACCCATGTTCTAGTTTTTCCTGAAAACGCTTTCAAGTATACTAATGACCAAATATGTTGTGCTCCGAGTTCCATAATAAGGGATAGATGGAGGTCTGGATATGTCTGTTGAACATTCGGGCTGCCAGATTAAGGATCAGATGAAGGTATAGATCACATTTTTGCCTATTTAAAAAATAACCAGTATTAAGCAATTACATTCATTTAATTAAACATAAATCTCATATTAAGCTATCAATTGAATTCAACACATACCTCATTCGTATCCCATATCGATTTGATGAAAATAACCTGACAATAATCTCAAGAAAGGAAATGGAGATGTGAAATGCATGATCATTATGTACGAAAAGAGATTTATAGTAGGAAAAAAGTAGGTAAAACATGGATTCATCATCCCCCCCACTCCTAAGGTTTTGCAAGTCCCTCTGCAAAGAAAAATGGATTGTCAAAACATAACTATACTCATGAGGTAGTGACTTGATATTGAGAGAGGAGATGGATTAATCTTTAGGATTTTCTTCCTCATGTCTTGGAGACTTATGCTTAGGCCTCCTTTGATGCTTCAACTTCATTCTTAAATTGTAATTGGTAGTAGTCATATCATCAAACAAGCGTTGTAGAGAATTCACCTTGGCTTGTAGGACAATGTTTCCATGTTGTAGATGATTATCCAATGTTTCATATTCTCCAAGATGTTGGGTCAGCTGAGCATTTTCTTGTTGTAACTGTTCAACACTTGGGAACTGAGCAGACTTTTCATAAGTCTTAGGCTTATCATTGGATATGGAAGGCATGTCACACTATGTAGAAGGTTTATGAATTTGAGGAGAAGGTGTGATAGTGGCCTCTTGAGGAAGACTAAGCATGGTAGATTTAGATTTAGTTTATTTGGTAGGCTTAAAATCTCCTATAGATTATTCTTTAAGCTTCTCATGAGGACTCTCATGATCAGAGAATAATTGAATAGAGTCTGAGGTAATTGGAGGATTTTTATTGAACTTGCAAAACATACTTCGAGTGAACCTACGAGATCGTTGTCCTTCGAACCTGTTATCACCTTGCCTCTTTGTAGGACTTGGAGGAAAATCATGGTGAAAAGAGTCCTTCACCTTCTTCTTTTTAAAGTCAATAGGAGTTTATGATAATTGAGGATCAACAATAGGCTTCTTAGGCTTCTTGGAATATGAGAGAGTAGGATTAATTGGAGGGCTTTGAGACTTAGGAGGATGAGGGTGAGATGGATTAACAGTCCCAAAATCAATTGACTTTTTGGTTGTTTTAACTGTCAAATGAGGGTTCAAAAATTGGTAAAGGAAATCATCCCAAGTTTTGTCTTGTTTCCTCAATTCTGAGACAACCAGGAGTTTGATAAGGCCATGGTGAAATAGGCTATGTCTAGGGTTTTTCACATTCTTATGAACCTGGGAGGACATTTTCTCAAGACTCTTTAAAAAATAAAACGGAAAATTCAAAGGTTTACCAAACTAGAAGTGAGCCAAGAGGAGAAAATGGCAAGCCTTGAAGGTGGAATAATTACCAAGTGACTAACCTGGTGATGACAACCATAGGGTTAAGCAATTCATCTCTGATCCATCCCTTTGAATAACCCTTAGCACCAGAAACAGTCTGATATTCTGGTTTAAAAACATGATTATAACTCTGTCGTGGGAGTTAATAACCCTTGAACCATCTGTCTCCAAATCATGGGAGTTTTGTGGCAACAACAATAGACTCCTAAGACACTGAAAAAAAAAGTGACCCAATGTGAGTAATCTTACCATCGAACCCATGGGCGAACTGGAGGGAAACATCATCATCATGCCCCTGCAAAATGGAAAGGAATTGCCCCCATCTTGTGCAGAGAAAGATTTCTCTGTTGGCTGCAAATTCAGGGATAGCTAACAATTCAACATATGAGGAGGGTTCGTGGTGATTCGTCATGGTGGCAAGGAAAAACAAGGGAAAACAGAGGAAATGCAGAGTACTCTGTTTCCCTAAATCGGAAATGTGAGCAAGTGTTTGAAATTGTGGGTTTACTTGGGATAAACGAGAAACAAACACCATCATTAATGATCATGCATGCCACCATCAAAATCGTTACTACTCGAAATAATGATTTGATCAATGTCCAAGTCAAAGACTTGGACATTATGATCAAAATATTTATCATGCATAGAGTAACTTGAATATGTTAAATTATATATGTTAAACCATTTGATTTGAATTTATATATGTTAAACCATGTTCTAAGTTGGATTCTAGTTGATATTTACCTAAAGCATTGTAAATCACCCTTACATGTTACAATATTTGTTATAGTACCTCATCCATCACTCCATCGGACACTCCATGCGACACTTCATCAGGTTTGAAAATTACGCAGCAGTCGGCAGTAAGCCTATAATTGCCAAAGTCATTGGATTGTAAGTCACATGTCTGCCAAGGTATATGAGAGGATGATTGCAACTAAAGTATCCATTCTTATTGATTTTATTTAAATATAACTGCAGCAGAGAATGCTTGAGAAAAGAGGTGTTAGTTTCTTAGTCGAGTTCCAATATTTGTAGTGGAGAAGGAAGTTTATAACTGGACAGAACATAACTGTTGAGTTATGAACACCCCCCTCTCTCTTGGAACAATCAAGTTGTACAACTGCTTTGATCAGTTCTCCCTTTTATTGGTCATGAGCAAAGATCCATAAACCAAAATTGTGATGTAGTGCCAAGATTTTTATCTACACATGAACAAAGCAGTCATGAGAAAAATAGTAAATAATTGATCATCTTTCATCATCATGATATGCAACTATTAACAATTGATGACATATACAGCTTGATAAATTTTGTGAAAAAGAGTCGTTTCATGGTATATCCTTTCATGGAAGAAATCATATAGCCTTTTCACATAGACTTCCTAAACAAATGAACAGTTGTTGGCTCAGGAAATCCCTTCCCTCCTAAGCATAGTATCATTTCCCAAATCAATCATATATGAAATTGGTCAATCCTTCCAAGATCCTAAGATTTATAGCTTCCGAGTGTATAGGTAAATTTCACATGTTAGCCTAGCAAAACGGTTAATATCATCGCCCCACCTGTAAGACAAAACATCTTACATATAGTTAAGATGAATTAGACAAGAGGGTCTTAATATCATCTTCAAGTTAGTCCCCAATGAAAAGTTGATGGAGTTCATTTACTTTTACTTAACCATGCATACTCTCTTTTAGTCATACCCAGAAGTAGTGCCATACATCAAAACAATTTTTAAAATCAAAGACTTATTACTTATTATTTTTAAGTCATCATCCACTCCAAGTAGAATGCCCCGTTGTTGCAAATCATGTTCAGTACTCCTAAGAATTTACCTAGTCATAGCATAGGCCAGTACCTGCTGCCAGCAGACCTACTCAGTATCCCAATGGGTTAGCCTCTTACACCCTTTTTATACCAGAGACTAGTCCTTACCCTCACCTTTAATATTTGTATATGAATGTTTCTTTTTTAAAGAAGATGGGGAGGCAGGTCTGAAAACCTTTTTACAGACTGGGATGGTACATGGGTTGGAGGATGATTTTTTTTTTCTTTTAAATATATTACCTTTATAGATTGTCCTGATGTAAGGGATACTTAAGTGAGTATAACCAATCCAAAGATATAACACAATTGAGCATTTTAATGTGTAGTGGATGGAACCATCGGGAAATAACAAAAAGATATATGTAGTCCCTACTCACCTTCTTCCATTGAAATTAAATTGATGTTTCCATTGCTAATCGTCAGTTAGACCTTCTTTCTACTCTTTTATAAAAATACTCTACTCACCTACTCAGAGATCTCGATGGATTGTACTAGTAGCCTCTAGGTTTGATGAGATCAATGTTACTTTCTTTCAATGTATTTTCTAGTGGTTGAGGGCTATGAGCAATTGTTATAAGAGATTCCTCAAAAGTCTAGTTTGAAAAGAAGATAGAATTCTTGTCAAAAAAACTAAAAATGACTAATTAAAACAAATAGTTTTTAATCATGATGAAATTATTCATTATTCAAATGATGCCCCAATAAGATAATGAAATTCAAGCACAAAAACATCTTCTTTTAAAGCGAAATACTTCCCTTTTTCTTTCTTTTTCTTTTTTTTGAAATTGTCCAGTTGCTCTTAAATGAATACCTGCAAAAGTTTTAAAACTGCTTGTCAAAACTACACCAGAAATATTTACATATGTACAACAGAAAAGAAAAATATTTCAAGAATAGGGAGAAGGAGAATAAACTTCCCCATCCACAAATCCATGTGCCTTGTCGGCTGACATGACTTGCATAAAGTCTTATTTAGAAACAGGTTTATGGTAAAGTTTAAGTCTATGCCCATTTACTACAAAAGAGACATGTTCATCATCAATTGTTTTTATTTTTATAGCCCCATTATCAAACATGGTAACCACTGCATAAGGACCTAACCATCGAGTGGTAATTTTACCTTTAAAGTTTTAAACCTTGAAACAAACAATAGAGCCCAATCTCCAGGCTGAAATTGCTTCTTTTTAATGAATTTATCATGTCATTTGCTTCGTTGGTTTTGAACTAAGATTGTCCTTTGGATAGCATCCTGTCTAATTTCATCCAATTCATTCAGTTGTAGGACTCATTGATTTTGCGCTTCATCTAAATCTAATCCCAATTGTGCGGAAATACGAAAGGTTCTTACGTTGAATTCAGTAGGTAAGAGTACTTGTTTTTCGTAAACCAGTTCATATGGGGTATGTACAGTGGTGTTTCTCCATGTGGTGTGATATGCCCACAAAGCCTCTGGAAGTCTATCAACCCAATCTCTATGGTGTAGTTGGACACTTTTAGTCAAGATAGTTTTCAATACTTTGTTTGTTGATTCCACTTGAACATTAGCTTGTAGGTGGTATGGAGAGGACTTACGATGTTTTATCCCATATTTTTCTGTTAATTCCTTCATCGACTTAGAACTAAATTGTGTACCCTGGTCCATGACAATATCACAAGGAACACCAAAGAGGGTAAAAATATCTTCATAAATAAACTCAACAACAGATTTTTCAGTAGCCCTAAACAAGGCTTTTTCCTCTACCCACTTAGTGACATAATCTGTGCAAACAAGAATATAATTTGTTTTACGAGACATGGGGGAAATTGGTCCTACAAAATCAAGGGCCCATTTCTCAAAAGGCTCGAACATAACCTAGGTATGTAAAGGAATTTCATTGACTGATGTGGGTTTTCCTATCCTCTGACAACTATCACAACTTCTTACATATTTGGTAGCATCTTTAAAAATTCTAGGCCAATAGTATCATGAATGTAAAACCTTATATGTCGTACGTTTATCGGAAAAATGACCACCACATGGTCCATCATGGAAATTTTGTAGGATTTCTTCTCTCTCGTATTCTCGGACACATCTACGAATGATCAAATCTAGTCCAGTATGGAAAAGGTCATAGCCAACCCATGAGTAATTATCACTTTGTATTATAATTCGACGTTTTTCATGAGGTGACAAATGAGCTGGTAATTTTCTAGTGGATAAATAATTTTCCATATCTACAAACCATGGAGTGTTTACGGAGATGGAAAAGAGATGCTCATCTAGAAAACTATCATCAATAGGAAAAATATCACCTTCATGATTAATGAGAGAGAGAAATTCAACTACTAAGTTCTTTTTTCCTAGTCGGTCGATGACAGTGATATTAAATTCTTGCAATAAAAGGAGCCACCTAGTTACTCGGCCATTGGTAATAGGTTTGTTCATAAGAAATATAATGGTAGAGTGATATGTATGTACAAAAACCTCATATCATGTAATATAATGGAAAAACTTGTTAATGTCATGGACGACTGCTAAGAATTATTTCTCAGTGACTGTATAGTTTAACTCAGCAGGAGTAACGTTTTTACTTACAAAGTAAATGGCATAAGAATGTTCATCTTCTTTTTGTCCTAACACCCCTCTTATTGCAGTATCGGAGGCATCAATAGATATATGAAATGGAAGGGTCGAATTAGGTCCTCTAAGAACTGGTGTCATGGATAATTTAGCTTTTAAGTTTTCAAAGGAAGTTTGACAATGGTCAGTCCAAAGAAATTCAACATCTTTTGTGAGCAATTGGAAAATTGGTGCGACAATTTTTGTAAAATTTTCAATGAATCGCCAGTAGTATCTGGTGTTTCCAAGAAATATTCTCACCTCATTTGGAGTCTTTGGAGGTGGGAGTTTGAAAATTACCTCAATCTTAGTAGGATCCACTTTAATCCCCTCAGATGAAACATGATTCCCTAAGACTACTCCTTCAATCAATAACATTTTACACTTCTCATGACTTAAAGACATATTCATCTCTTGACATCTTATGAGAACTTTTCTTAGGTTATCTAGGGATTCTTGAAAAGTATTACCATATACTGTAAAATCGTCCATATACACTTCCACATAGTCATGAATGAGATCAGCAAATATCCCTAATACTGCTCGATGGAATGTGGCAGAAGCATTACACAGACAAAATGGTAGGACCCTATAAGCATAAGTGCCCCAAGCACAAGTGAAATTAATCTTGTCCTGATCCTCAGGTGCTATCAGAATTTGACTATATCCACTATATCCATCAAGGAAGGAAAAGTATTGCTTCCCTGACAAAGTATCCAAGACCTGATCAATGAATGGAAGAGGAAAATAATCCTTAAGAGTGGCCTTATTAAGTTCCCAGAAGTCAACACAAATTCTCCATTTTTTGGTTATTTTCTTCGGAACCACTACAAGTGGGGATACCCATTTGTTGTCATAAATTGGATAAATAAAACCAACATTCAGTAGTTTTTGTATTTCCTCCTTCATTATATCTTTTAGTGTCAGATTCATCCTTCTCTGAGGTTTCCTAACAGGGGTTACTTCTGCCTAGATATAGATATGATGGATACATGTGTCGGGTTGTATACCCCGCATATCGGTATATTCCCAGGAAAATGATCTTGATTGGTCCTTAAGGACGTTCATTAATCATTCTTGTTGATCTGCATCTAGTCCTGAATTGATATGTAGGAATTTTCCACAACTAATCTCATAAGGCATGGTATAGGATCCGGAAGATTCATCTATTAAAAAGATAAAAGACGTTGAAGAAAGAGTTGATGGATCCAAATGTTCTTGAAATTATTCACCAAACATATAATCAAATTGAGGGGAAATATTAAGGAAAATCAACACATGTGATTGAAGAAATGAATTGATTTAACACATTCTCTATCATTTTCTCTTGAAGTGCCCAAGAGTGATCACTAGGAAACATGGGTTTGTCCCAGCTTTCGTTCTCATATGGACATTCGAGCCACCATATATTTTCTATAACAGGTTGGGCTGGTGGATATATCGTAAGTTTCTTCATAGAAATTCCATTAGAAATAGTCATTTCACCTTCTCGACAACCTATGAATGTGTTGGTAGTAGCTAACCAAGGTATTCCCAAGATAATGGGATGGCCTTTAGCAGGATCCTTTGAATGGATGACAAGGAAGTCTATTGGATATTCCCATGATGCCAATGTGACTATGATATCATCAAATATCCCCACGGGTATAACTTTTGTTTTATCTGCCAATTCCAAAATAGTTGGGGTAGGTCGAAGGAATTGTTTCAACTGTAATTATTCCAAGGTGGTGATATTCATAACATTAATGGTCGCCCCTAAGTCTATGAGGGTGTTTCCAATGGGAATCTTATTAATGATTATCATTACTATTGGATTCCCAGGATTTGCATACTTTGTGACCCTAGGTTGCTCTGATATGTATTTAGACAATTCTCCTACCAAATGCACTGTTGCAGGATCTTTATGTTTTCTACTTTGCTTTTTGATACACAATTCCTTAATTACCTTACTATAAATAGGGATATCCTTTATTTCTTGTAATAGGGGAATTCTAACATAGATATTTTTTAATTCGTTTATAATCTCAAATTATGGTCGAATCATTGGTTTTTGGATTGCTAATCTCTCCGGATAGGGAGGAACTTTTGTAGTTTGCAAGGATTCACTTTGAGGAGGATGTTTTTCTTGATCTTTGGGAATAATAACATCTTCCCATTTGGTGTCATTCGTTGAATGGTCAGGAGTTTCATCTTCGTTTTCCTCACGGATGACTACTGAAGGTTTCTGTTTATCCAAAACTTTACTTGACCTTAGTTGAATCTCATGTAATGGAACGGGAGAAATAACATATGTCAGAAAAGTTTGCAACTCAACATTATGAAGAGGTTTAGTTAGTCTATTTTTGGGGTTAGGCACCAGTTGTGCTGGTAACAATGTTGGTCTTGGGGAATTTTCATTTTGAAATTGTTGAGGTTGTTGTGGAATAGGAGGTGAGTGTGGAGGGACAAAACCTGGAAAAATTTGTTGAATATTTGGTGGAAAATGTGGATGAGGATGAGTGGGCATAGGAACAAGTGGAATCTGAGTGTTTCCCTGGGTATGTCCTCCCCTCCATCTTTGTAGCCAAGGATGGTGTGAAACATACTGCGGAGACCAGTTTTTCCAATTTGGTAATTTCCATTATTGTGGTTGTTAATAATAAGGTGGAGCTTGAGGTGGTGGATCCTAGTACATAGATTGACTCCTAGGTTTCCATGGCCTTCTAGGTGCATAAGAAGTTTCCCCAAAATCCACACTTTTATAAATGGATAGTAAACCAAGAAGTGATGGGTATTTTTCAGTTGGATGATCTTCAGTATAGAAGCCACGGACTGAAATGTTGTCTAATGGGAATTCCCTTGAGGAATGCTTCCTCCTACACCTTAGAAAAAATATGTTCATCGCAGCATTCTCTTCATCCTTTTTTTTCTTAATATTTAAAGTTTCCAATTGGGAACCTATTGTACTTAAAATATCATTTTTAAAGTTTTCTAACAGATTTCCTATTTCCATTCTTTTAACCCCACCAAAACTAACTCCTTTTGAGTTTCTACTATAGGGATCTCAAACACCCTTTCTAGTTTTATCCCTACTTCTCAAGTAGTTTCTACACATCTCACAAATATCAGCAAATGGTTTATGGGATACATCTCTTGATGCCATGAGATTAAGTGTTTCCAGATATTATTTCGAGATCCCTTTAAGAAAAAGGGTCCTCATTGCATCATCTGGAAGGTCATTATATTTTGATTTTTGTGAAATATAGGTGAACTGTTCCATGTAATCTTCAAGACTCTCGTCTTCTAATTGTTGAATTTTAAAGATATCATTCCGAGAATATTTTGATTTGCAATAGTCTTAGTATTTCCTAAGGAATATGGTCTTCATATCTTCCCAATATATGATACTAGACCTTTTTAATCCCATGAACCATCTAAGCGCAAAATCTTTAAGAGTGGCAAGGAATAGTTTTATTTTTTTATCATCTTGCAAGTAGTTATAACTTTTGCACAAGATGTCAAACTCAAAAAAGAAGGTGTATGGATCCTCATTTATCTTACAATAAAAGGTAAGTAGTGAAGAAGGTGGAATGTTCTTCATATTAACATTTTGCATGGTATCCAAAAGTGGTTTATGTCTAGTTTCCTACTTCTTCTCCCTCATCATGTCTCACATGATTATGGTCCTCATGTTCATCCATACTAATCTGACTCCCAAAAATAGAATACTTATAGGTTTTATTCTTGGAGATAATGAGGCGTCCCAACGTTCTTTTTTAGGAGAGCTATTTCTCCGATGAAAAGAATTATCTATTATTTGGACTTTGCTCGAGCCTGTTGAAACTATTAGTTCATAAGTTGTTGTTTCAACTTGTGACACAACTAAATTTGTTGAACTTCCAAAGAGGGAATTCACTTGTTCAGGGTTAATGAAATATATAAAGTTTGAATCCCCTGATGGTGGTAAAAAGGAAAAAGTTGTGTTGGTTGGTTTTGATGATGAGAAATTGGAAGGTACGATTGGTTTTACCTCCTTTATTTCTATTGTTGGTGTCTCGATTTTTTGTTCTATGGTTTCCTCAGTTCTAGTCTCTACTGAAACTTATTTAGCTTTCTGGGTTGAGCTATCTCCTACTTGTACTTTTCGATACCTTTATGCAGAGTTTATAGATGGAGTATTTCCTCCTCCAAAAAGGTTAGAAGGGATTTTGGTTGGAAGTTTTGGATTGGTTTTAACATGTCTACCCTTTGGATCCCTAGGTTTGTTCATGAAAACCAAAAAAAAAACTACCATTGGATTTGGGGGAACCTGTTATAACAGATGGACAGGTTCTTACCTCTTGTCTTAACGTTCCCCCTCCACCAAACTAGCACTAATGTTCAAAAACAGTCTACTTCCTAATTGGTTTCTACCTTTGGACAACTCCCCGGCAACGGCGCTACAAATGATGGGTAAATTATATACCTAATTTCCCTTGATTAAATTATTGACCAGGGCAAGTAAAATTTGAGTTGTAACACAATATGAGTCAGTATAGAACATGAGCTAATTGTTTGTGTATTCCTACCATTATACTTTATGACTAAATCCTAGTATTGGAATGAAGTTTGGAAAGTGAATTGAACAAGCAAAGGAGAGTAATCTACCCTAGGGATCAGAACTATGCTTTCAACCTACAATTCTATTTTCAAAAGATGATGTAAAAGACTTCAAGCAAACCAAAATCTATTTGAGATGTACAACTACTTATAAACAACAATCTATGAATATGCAATAAGAACAAGTTATCTTTTCCAAAAACAATTACTTTAAGTGAATTCTACTTTAAATGGATTTTTAAAACTAAACTAAGAAATCATATTTACTTCTACAATAAGGAAAATAAGCAACATCATATAGTTTTCACACTAATCTTATTGAAGAAGGTAAACAATATTATCTAGTTCACACTATCCTGCTGAAGAAGAAAAACAGCATCATCTATATGTATCTACAATGGCGAATGATGACATCTAAATACAATGGTTGTGTCTATGATGGAAAATTATATCACGATGACATATAAATACGATGGATAATTCAAATGGAATAAATTTGACACTCACTTCTATAGAAAAATGTAAAGTGGAAACTAAACAATCTATTGAAAACTTTTCCATTCAAGGAATATCAATATGTTGCACACATGTTCTTGTTAGAATCAGAAATTACATTGTCACACTTAAACTGAAAATGTATTCAAAAAGATATGACTACACAGTCCTGCAGGAGTTAACTTAAAATATTCACAATACAAGTTGAAATGAGCTATAAACAGTCTCTTAAGGAATATGCACAATTCTTCAAGTGGTCAACCTGCAAAGAAGATGTATATACTTTCAAACACAATTTCGATGATTAAAAGAGAATATATGCAGTTGTGACACATTTAGCAGAATGTATAAAATTAACAAAAACAGTTTGACTAAGCGACCAACAAAATCAAGAGTTAGATAAATCTGAATGTACAACAAAATAAGAATTCACAAACTATTGGTGGCCCCCCCAAGTAGTCGTACTCCAGCTTATAGAACAATCACAATTTAGCACATCAACATGGATTTCATTAAAAACCAGAAATATGTATATAACAGTGACAATTCTTTCAGCAGTATGACAATTATCTCATCATAGACATCTCTTCTTGTGTTATGTGGCTTCAGGTATATATAGAGTCTGAGAGTTCAACCATTGAAAGGGTTGTCTCTCTCTCAAAACCAGAAAATCGTTTAATTGCTCTATAATAAGAAATGAGTCTTAAAATATTGTCTCAACAACTTCTCGAAATAGGTGAATCATAAATAAGATAATGCATCGGTTCCAAGAAGACGTCCTCCATTGGTTTCCAAAGAGACAAGAATACGTATCAAAAACATCCAATAAAAAAAGGACGTATATAAGCAGCTAGGTGTAAATAGCACGCACCACTAAACTAAACTAGCATGAAGTTCAGCATTGTGCCTTAATTGGTGGGCAGGTTGTATCGCTCCTGTCCAAGGTGAAAGGTGAGATATTCCCAGGTTCCAGTTTGTGGGTCCGCCTGCGGTTTCTATCCCGTTATCCCTTCGCGGTCTCTCTTAGTTAGTGCTGGGATATGTCCTCCCGTGCATTAATGTGTTTGTGTGCTTTCTTTGCCTTTCCTGTGTCACGGCATCCTGTGGTCTAGGCCCCCGTATGGGGCTATTAGGCGCATGCGTTCCCGTGGTGAAGTGCATTACTTCATGGTATCTCACAGTCTCTCGAATACAAGAGCTATATTTAACTGTCTAAATCGAAATACAATAGGAGCCATAGCAAGAGGGTGATAATGGGTAAAAACCCATGTTCTAGTTTTTCCGGAAAACGCCCGCAAGTATGTTAACGATCAAATATGTTGCGCTCTGAGTTTCATAATAAGGGATGGATGGAGGTCCGAATCTATTTGTTGAACATTGAGGCTGTCGGATTAAGGACCGGATGAAGGTCCATATCACATTTTTTCTTGTTTAATCGAAATAACCAATATTAAGCAATTGCATTCATTTAATTAAACATAAATCTCATATTAAGTTATCAAATGAATTCAACACATACCTCTTTCATATCCCATATCGATTTGATGAAAATAACTTGATAATAAGCTCAAGAAAGGAAATGGAGATACAAAATGCATGATCATTATGTACGAAAAGATACGTATAGTAGGCAAAAAGTAGGTAAAACATGGAGTCATCAGTATGATGAGATTTACAGTATCTTCCACATAGAAAATTTCCCACCTGAATAAGAAGAAATTGAAGCATACCACAATATTAGACAGAGTGGCATCCATACTATTGAATCTCTCCCTATGTTGTTCCCATACAACAACGCTACACGGCGGTGTTTTACATACCTTGAAAAAGATACGGAAACCATATTCAATGAATCCAAGGTCTCGATTGCTTCTTTGAACCCTGAAGACATCAGAATCAGATATCAAACCCCAGGGCCTACAGCTTCATTAAACGAGTTATTTCTGGAGAATTTTGGGGTAGAAAATGAAGACTTCGAACAATTAATGGAATATTGGTACAATGATGAGTTGGGACATGTCAAAAAATGGGAGAGGTTTATTCTGACTCAATACCTAAAAGAACCATGCAGGTTACTGAATACCATGAATTTCAAGTTGTATGGTGAGGAAACAAACACACATTTCTGGATGGAATGGTTTCTGATGGGGTACACCGTGGTGAAAACAAGGAAAGTGTTAAATTGGGAGAATATCTTGGCATTCAACATATTTACCAGAGCTAAGGAAGCACGAGATATGAAAACACTTGTCTTTTATATCTCATCTTACCTCATTGGTGCAATTTTCTTTGTCATTCATTTCCCCACTTTTGGATGGAGTTGGACTTTGAATCAACCCATATTCACATTTATTTCTCATAATTGTGGGACATAAATTATAAGGAACACTTTTACAACATATGTGATTATTTCTTGGCCCCTCTGTACAAGACAATTTTCATAGTTTTTCCACACAGGTTATCACATGGGGCCATAACATTCTTGTAACAAATTGGAGATTGGTATGTAAAGAAGTATTACACTTATATCAAGGTTTATGGAAGTTTTGGGCCACCACACCTCTTACCCAAATATGTGCATGATAAATTGTTAGTCCGAGAAGTTTCTTACTAGACATTAGAGAAATGGATCACAACATACTTGTCAAAGAAAAATAAGAAGTATTGGCCCAATTTCCCACTATACATAGGAAGTTATGCATTATCTAATAAACCCCGTGCTGAGAAGGAGGTTGAATCCCTACAAGAGATATTCTTATGGATAGGGAACTTAAAATCGAATGATCCCCATAGTATAGTGTATGACCATATCAAATCAGTCAAGCTAACCCACCCAGTTATCCATGAAGTGAAATTTGTTGAATACCTATTCAAAGGAGATTTATTTTTTGATGAATTACTACAAAGGCTTTAAGATGAGCCATCTAGAGAAAAACTTCAAAAAGAAGAATATGGAGAAAGGAACACAGTAAAGGAAAATTTTTAATTACTACTAGAAAAGGAAAGGGAAAATATGGAAGAAAAGGAAAAGGAAGAAACACAGAAAGCTTAGGACAAAGAAAATAAAGCTAAGGAATAAGAAGAGAGATTCCAACAGAAGAAGAAAGCAAAGCTAGAAACAAAGACGAGTGAATAAGGGAAGAAGAACACCAAGTAGGATGAGAAAAGGAAACAGGATGAAGGCCTTAAGAAAGATGTTTAAGAAAAGAAAATAAATGTTGAAAAGGAAGCCAAGGAAAAACAGGACGCGGAGATGGAAAGAAAGAAAAAGGAGAAAGAAAATAAGAAAAGGCTAGATGTCGAAGCTTAAGAGAGGAGAAAGAAATAAGAGGAGGAAAAACAAAAGGAAGATGAAGACAAGGCAAGGGAGAAAGTAGAGGAAGAAGCAAAATAAGAAAAGAAGAAAAAGCAAGATGAGAAAAATAGAGTTACAACAAACCCTAGTACAAGTATAGTTAATATCCTTGTTCAAGAATGCACTCCTCTAATGCTTATCCCATAAAATTTTACCTATACATCTTAGGTACTATAATTGGATGATGTTGTAGTGGTTTTTGGTGAGTATTATTATAAAAATAACACCAGGGCAATTGGGAGAAGATCAAACAAAAGGAAGAGGGGAGAATATGCCCTCAGTCAAGAATATTCTGAAAGAAATATTAAATGGAAGGCAATATAGACCCTAAGGAAAATGAAATACAAATTGCTTTAGCCTTTAATGCATTTGCAAGTGAAAATGTAATGTCAATGTATGAGTTAGTGAGGCATTGGATATATCTAAGGCTAGGGTAGTTGAACTGGAAGGAGCTATAAACACCATAAAAGATAACCTATCAGTTGAATTCGGGAAAGAGGTTAACACCATAAAAGATAACCTGTCAGATGAATTCGGGAAAGAGGTTAACACTGCAAAAAAATTGCACAAAGAAGAAATGCATAAAGACTTGCAACTCCAGAAAGATAAGTTAAATGCAGAGTTTGAAAAAAGATTTAGTATAAATCAGAGGTTACACCAGGAAGAATTGGAGGCTCTTAAGCTCACCCACTCACAAGAAATAGAACAGTTGAAGATGAAACATGCACGGGAAATGACAAACTTGCAGGAAGAACACCTAGAAGATAGAAAATACAATGAAAAGTTAGAGAACAAACTCTTAAAGTTGGAACAAGATAATCATGTCTTGAAGAGACCATAGAAGAAAACCAACAAGGAACCCTCATCCTATAAACTATTAAAGAAAAACCCAGACACCTAAGATGGGGGTCCCACTTATGAGAGCGTTTATCCTCTTAACCTTATCACAACGGACCAAGGTCTCATCGAAAATTTGAACCTGGGTGGGAAGAGTGCGAGACCTACCTTCCAACCATCTCATTAAACCACCTAAACCATAAAGTAACATATAAATAAATAAATAAAATTAACATATAAATATTATTTTAAACTTAAATTTTTCTTTTTCTATTAAACCGTGTATTTGTGAATTCAAGGTGTATGGATTTAGTTGACGTCTTGGAAGTCTTGGGTTGGTGATTGCTGATGTTTTAGTTTAGTGCTCAGACGGTGTTCATGAAAACCATTATGATTGAAAGAACGGATGAAGTTGTTATATATCACTTCCATGAATAGCAACTATAATTATGGAATATTCTTTATCTTAAGGGTAGAATTTACAAACTAGTACATATATGAATGACATGGAGATATATGCATTTATCTTTTATAATTATTGAATATTCTTTATCTTCAAGGGTAGCATTTACAAGGTAGTACATATATGAATGACATGAAGATATATGCATTTATATTTATTATTGAATATTATTTATCTTCAAGGGTAACATTTACAAGTCAATATAATGAGATATGGAGATATATGTATTTATTTTTTAAGTGTTTGATTGCATAATTAATGAGATTTTTATGAACCTATGTTATAATTTTGAAATCTTCCTCATACAAATAGTTGTGGATTTCATGGAGAATCACCCTTCAAATGAAGGAGGATTTTCCTTCTCATATTATAATTTTGAAATCTTCCTCATATAAAGTAGTTGTGGAATTCATGGAGAATCACCCTTCAAATGAAGGAGGGATTTTCCTTCTCATAAAAACCATCAGTTTTGACAATTTTAAGTTGAAAATAAAATATATCAACATGGCATGGGTTATTGTTTAATTGATTAAAACTTATAAATTCTTAATTCACTGAGACACTACTAAGCATTAATCAACAAATCCATTGATGTCTAACCCCTTACAGTATTAACAAAAAAATCATTAGCATATTAATCCTTAACCTACTAACCACTAACTCCAAACCTACTTAACTATTAGAAGTGCAAAATTGATTGCATATTTTACAGAGTCATCATTGGCCCCTAACACATTAACTCTTGTAACACTAAAAGACTATGACCCCTAACCACTTTGACACCTAGCACACAAACCTCAAAACACACAATAATAGTTAACCTCTATGACCCATAACACACTACGGCCTCTAACACACCATGACCCCTAACACGCTATGCCCATAACAAATTATGACCTCCATC
>ML839542.1:28587-42922 GCA_009831015.1 Picea engelmannii | reverse complement strand
GTTATTGTCCCCACCCAAATTCAATTCTCGCAAGTGACATGTTGACATGTTGAGCTCTTAACAAGTATATTATTGTAATGGCTTCGAGTCTTGTTGTTGACCGACCTTTTCCTGGGTTTTATAACCTAGAAAAAATATTTTATCTTTTTATTTTTATCTAAATTTTATTTTTCAAAATTATAAAAATACATTTTTATTGTTTGTACTTGTCGTATCCTAGTCGTATACAGATCATGACATTTCAAAAAAATGACGGATCTGTATCGTATCAACACCCGTATCTGAATCCTAGTAACTTAGATTTTGGGCATGAAATTCATGTGTATTTGTGTATAATTCAATTGTTGTTTTATATTCTGTTGTGCTAAGTTGTTAGGCAGCTTAGTGTGTTTATGTTCACAGTTCAAATTGTGTAATTTTGCATATATTGTTGAGAACCTAGACCAGACCTGAGGTGTGTGTGCACCTCGAAATATAACATTCCTATGATAGGATCGGGCTCCATTTCATTCTGGATACAATAATGTTCTTGAGTTGAATGATGTTTTGTTTATTCCTAGGTTGAAGAAAAATATTCTTTCAATTTCTTCTTTTTCATATCATAAATGTGCTATTAGTGATTGTAGTCTAGCTAATCTAAGGACTCTAGCTAGAGGTGTGCAAGATGGTGGCCTTTATAGGTTGCTTGCTAATCCTATGAAACTTGTACATTCCAGCATGAAGTTGGATGAGCTTTCTAGCTTTGAAGAGGCATATATATGTAGAGCATGCATGGAAAGATGCAATGGAGACAAGTGGAGAACCTATTGTGGATTCAATGATTGATTCCAAGCTTGTATCAGATGGGATATTCAAAATACAAAGCAAAAATTGTGGCAAGAGGATTCTCTCGGGGAGAGGGAGTTGACCTTGATGAGACTCTTTCTCTAGTCACTAGAGGATTCTCACAAGATGAGGCAGTTGACTGTGTTGAGGTTGATGCTTCAGTGGTTAGAGGTTTTGAGGTACATGGGAAACATAACCATGATTGCAAGTTCTTCACAGTTTGGGCCCGTGATACGAAAGTGAGAGACGATGGAGTTAGGTAGGTGATCTACAATCCAAAGTTATGCTCCATATTCATAGGTTGTCAACATCCCCTGGAGGTTTGAGATACCATGATAGCATCTCATGTTTTATGATATAGTGAGACTTCCAAAGAATACAAGATCCATATTCCAACATAGTGCGAAAATGTGTTGAGAAAACATGTGAAGTTTGATGATTCTCCTTCAATGATTGAAATAAGAGAGGGGGTTGTTATTCTAGAGGTTGATTAAGAGGTAAATGTTGAGTCAAATTCAAGAGTGGAGGAGGTGAGATTCAGAATGGATAATCCCTCAACTACTACCCAACATGCAGGAAGTCAAGATTCCTTACTCGAGTATACACATGAGCATGAAGAAGCACCCAGAACTTCATTATGGGCGAGTATACCAACTAGGAAATATACCTACTCATATTGCATTGGTTTCTTCTATTTGTGAACCCTCCATTTGTTTTAAGGAAAAGAGATGTGATGCCTTGAGGGAGGAGTGTGATCATTGGGAAATTGTTCCTTTCTAGAACCCATTGGTTGATCAATATTCTTTGCATGTGTGTTGGGGGGGTTTGTCGGATTTGATGATCCGCGCCCAGCTATTTTCACTATTTTTAGTGGTTTTCTAATTTAATCCCGCATTACGGGATTAAGATTTTGGTAGATGCGGAATACCTAAACTATTGTATATATTGTATTGCGAATGGTGAAATTAATACAATGAAGAGTTGAAAGGTGTGGCACCAAGGAAGGGTAGTTTTCTCCCGATAGGTCCTATGGGTGCAGCCAAAGCAAGGGAAAGTCTTGAGGAAGGATTATTTGTTTGGCTCTGTAAAATTTCAAGTGAGCCTATGCATTGCTCTGTAAAATTTCAAATGAGCCTCTATTTATAGGACGTCTTGCCTAAACATTTTGTCCACATTACATTAGGGTAAAACACAATTAGGGAGGTTGGCCTCCTCTAATTTCCCCTTTACATTTTCAAAATTCAAATTTGCAAAAAGATTCCCCTAAAAGGGATGACATCAAGCCCTAATTAGCCTCCAAGTGAGACGTTTTGGCCAATAGAAGAAGTCGTTGGGTCTCCAAAGGCCATGGAAAAATCCACTTAATGCTCTAATGCAAGGCAAGAGTCTCTTTTTTCACCAAAACATTCCAAATCATCATCAAATCATCACCACCTTCATGAAACCCTAGCCCCCAAGTGTGACGTCATGCCCTAAAGGTGACATTTTGAGCCTCCAAGGTAAAACGTTGGGCAACAAGGGGCTAGATCTGCTTCCTTGAGGTGCCTGGACTCGTTACCTCATGGATCAAGACATGTTATATCCTCTGTGAGCCAAGCTAATGTAGTGAATGGTGCAACCATAGATCTCATGGTGATGAGCAGTGTGATGTGGGGCTCTATCGACTGGTCTGTCTCTCAATACTCCATGTCTGCAACCTAAGGGACTTGAGACATCTTCTCCTTAATTATCCCTAGAAATGGAGGGGTAACAGGGGGCTAGATCTACTTCCTTGAGGTGCCTGGACTCGTTACCTCATGGAGCAAGACTTGTTATCCTCTATGAGCCAAGATGATGTAGTGAATGGTGCAACCATCGATCTCATGGTGATGAGCAGCGTGATGTGGGGCTTTGTCGGCTGATCTATCTCTCAGTACTCCATGTCTGCAACCTAAGGGCCTCGAGACATCATCTCCTTAATTATCCCTAAAAATGGGGGGATAACAGTGTGGTTGGAACTTTTCTATATGCAATGATCTATACTAGACTGGACATTGCACATGCAATGGGAGTTATGAGTAGATATTTCAAAACCAGGGAAGGAGCATTGGACATCAATAAAGAGGGTTTTAGATATTTGCGTGGCACTACTACTTATGAATTGTGCTACCAAGGAAGACCAGGATTAGACAGAGTGTTGGACATACAAGGGTTTGTTGATGCATATTGTGTTGGAGATCTAGATCACAAAATATCTACAAGTGGGTATGTGTTTAACCTATTTGGAGGAGCAATCGGTTGGATGATCAAAAGACAAGCTATAGTGGCACTCTCCACTACAGAAGTTGAATACATGGCAGCCACTCATGCAAGCAAGAAAGAAACATGGTTACAGAGATTGTGTTCAAGTATCAGGTTGGTACAACAAGTAGTAAGATTAGATTTTGATAGTCATAGTGAAATATTCCTAGAAAAGAACCCAGCTTATCATTCGAAGACAAGGCATATTGATTTTCAGTATCACTTTGTGAGAGATGTGGTTGAAAACAAGAAGGTGTTGCTAGAGAAGGTTGACACTTTGAAGAATGTTGCAGACTCATTGACAAATTTTGTGAGCACCGAGAAGTTCTCCTGGTGTAGAGAAACAATGGGAATTGCTTCCCTGTATTGTTGACCCACTGTATGCAAAGAAAACAACAAGTGGGAGAATGTTGGGTGTTGCCCCCCCATGCCTAGGGGTAACTAGAGGAGATCATCTCCCATGGCCCACAATGAAGACAGTGATCTCGACAATGATGATGATCAACATGTCCACTCATGGAATCCCAACAGCCCCCCTACAAATGCCTCTTTCACTCTTGATCAACAAAGCTCATCACATCCAATTAGCAAAGTCTTTGGGAGATGGTAAGCCAATGTCATCATGAGGTAGATTAGTCCTTCTGTCATATGAAGTGTTGTTCTTAATAATCTAGGCATGTGAATGAGGATCATTGGTTGAGTTTGGATAATGAATCATAAGCTCAAGAATTTATGTTTGTTTCCTTGTTTCACCTTGGTGGCCATAATTTGTACTCTAGTCCTGTGTTGTCACCCCCAAGGACTCAGTCAACATGAGATTAAGTCACAACTATTGGAGATTAAGACATGAGATTAAGTCCCCACCATCAGATCTAGATCTCGAGGAGAATATCTAAGGGCTAGGATCAATAAGAGAAAGGCTAGGATTATAATACACTAAGAAGGCATCACTTCTCATATCTCCAAGAGGAGGTCAACCAGCTAAGAAAAAATGGTGGTGCTTCATGAGAGATTGAGTGAGAGGTTGAGTCGAACCTGTCTAGAAGGAGCTGAGTAGGGTTTAGAGTGGACCAAGTCGGGTCATATTAAGAAGGGAGGGGTTGATAAAGGGACCAAATACCCTTCAAAGTGCAGAATATCTGAAAGAGGGTGGAGGGCACAAGTTGCCAGGGAGAAATCTACACACCCAAAAATCGTACCAAGAAGTTGGAAGTTCGTATGACTAGTACGAATGGAGTAAAGCATCCAAGAAGGTATAGTGTGAGTGTATTACACCAACAAAGTGAGTTTTCTACAGTCCATCATTAGAAAGAGATAGCCAGAGCTGCAACTAGAAGGTGCCATAGAGTTGTATGGTCACCAGACAAGAGACCTGGGACTGTACGGAGCCGTACAGGTCCTACAACCTCCTTAGCTAGTATAACTGTGACAATTTTTGTATGTATTCAGACCTATTTAATAAGGTTTTCCTTAGAGGAGTGGGGTTTCCATAAATATTTGTGCTGGTATCTTTTGTGTGGTTGCTCTAAGTATTTCACTATTAATGATCATAGCATAAAATGTGTGTTTTCCAAACTGCTAATTAGATCTGATAATTTATGTGTTTGCAGGTTTATTTATGACTTTATGGTATAAAGTTTACATGGTATCAGAGTTGAACCTCTAACAGCCCCAAAAGAGTAGTTGAAGCTTAGTGCTCCAAGGACAAGGAAGGGAAAGTTGATTCAGCTATCACAGAACCCATGTTAGCCAAGCCAGGCTTCTTTCATCAGAATGGTCAAGTTTTGACCTTGAGAAAGGGTGTTGTAGGGTCTACGACCCCTCCAGGTTGAAGAATAAGGACTTGTGAAGAGGGCCGACCTGTTCAGTCTAAGAGGGAGCAAGTTGCAGCTGACCTAGGATTGCTCAAGAGGTGCTGAGTTGAGAAGGGTCTTTAGAATAGGTTAAAGTTGAGTAGAAAGATGACTACAAATATCAAGTATGAGGACAGACTGGATGATGCTCCCAACTGTTAATATTATGGTTGTTGTGGGACATATTTACCTCCACGTGTAAACCTGACGAGAATAGAATATTGCAGGAAACAAGAAGAAACCCAATTTAGTTGGTTAATGACCCTAGAAGACAAGTCAGCTCAAAAGAATGACTTGTATTAGGTTATTAGCCTCCAAGAGAAGAAGTCGGCTAAAGGAAATATTATATACTAAAGAATTAATACCCAGAATGAGAAGTCGGCCTAGGAAGTCTGCCAAAATTAGTATAAATACAGGAGGCCAGTCTTCATTCTGGCCAGTATTCTCAGAACTGCAGAAGTAACACTTGTGCACACTGCAGTTGGCTAGTTTGTGCGCAAGTTTGGAGGAGAGTTGTCGTTGCAGCTGCTGCAGCTAGCAGATTTCGGTTTTGGCATGGAATCTCTCTTGGTTATGGTTTGGACTCTCTGATTAACTCTTGTTACTCTTGTTTGGTACGTTATCCTTGGAGAGAGGTGCGATATCTTGTTTGGCTATCTAGCCTAGGGTTTGCTTCCGGAATGATTCTCTGTCAAGGTTAAGGTGCTCGAGAGGGGGGGGCTTCGACCTATGGTTGGGTGACAATAGTGATATTATCTATGGTTAAACGAGCACATCCATTATATTCTGACAGGTTATGGGTCCACACCTCCTTCATTCAGTCTAACCACTAGAAGGGATCATAGCCATAAGGATACTAAGCTCGTTGAAGAACTGTCGCTAGGGTTTCTAGCAGGATCAGTAACCAAAGCACTGTCGCTAGGGTTACTAGTAGGTGCAGTTGCAGAAACCCTAATCCTCTCGTTGAGGCACCTTAAGTGAAGGGATTGACCTAATTTCTGGATAGACCAATGCACCTTATCCTAGAGCATCTCCTGGTACTCTCAACAAGCTAAGACGTCAAGTTTGAGTTTTTGGTCAAATCTAGGGTTGACCAAGTCAAGACAACCATGACTTACTCTATGAAGTCAGAAAACAAGTTAGATGGGGCTTCTAACTTTAGAGCATGGAAGACAAGGATTGATCTCATCCTTTCTAAGAATAAAGTGTTGGATATCGTGAAAGGAAATATTGTGGAACCAGAGTTTGAAGAAGGAAAAGAAAAGGAACCGCATAATGTTGCAGTTATGGAGAAGTTCAAAGACAATGACATCAATGCCATGAGTATCATAGTGGATTCTATAAAATACCACCTGATACCCTACATCTCCCATCTTGATTCGCCTAAGAAGATGTACAATGCCCTAACAAACCTCTTCTCAGTCAGAAACATTGGACAAGTAATGAGTCTGAAGAATGAGCTCTGTGACATGAAGATGAATGATGATGACAACATAACATAATACTTTGTGAGAATCTCTCAATTAAGAGATCAACTACAAGCTATCGAAGAGATCATTTCAAGGAAGGAACTTTTAAATATAGTACTCAATGGTCTTCCCAAGACATGGGATGCATTTTCCGCAAGCATGAACACAAGGAAGGAGTATCCTACATTTGAAGAACTTTGGACTTGTTGTGCACAAGAATAATCAAGGATCAGTGCAAAAGAGATACCCCAAAAGAAGTACGATGATCAAGCCTTCACAGCAAGGTTCAAGGATTTCAGGAATAAAAAGAAGTTGGGCTCCAAGAAAAAACCAAATCAAGAGAAAGATATGTCAAGAATACAATGCTTCAATTGTCGAAAGTATGGTCACTACAAGAATCATTGTCGTGAGTTAAAGAAAAGGAAGGAAACACACAAAGCATCAGTTGCCAAAGAAAGGGAACCCTCAAAGAAATCCAAGTAGGACAAAACAAACTTCTTCTTCTAAGACAAGGTAACAATACTCTTCATAGTTCTTGTACATACCATGTTTTTCTGTACATATCTGGCATATCTATTTCCTAGAAGATAATATGTTCAAAGAGAAACTATACCTATGGAAGAACAACAAGATAAGGATTGCTATCACAACGACTACAAGTCAAGCAATACACATGAAAGGATGAAGTACATCAACAAACCCTGGTAACAATTCATGTGGAATTTATTACATAATTAACAGCTGCAAGATAAGTCGAAATCAGAATCAATCTTGAAGAAACCTAGAAGAATTGAAGACAGAAAGAAGTCAGCAATCAAGAGGAAATTGGAAAAAGACTTATGACACTTTGCAGAAGGCAATAAGGATGTAGATGGAAGCATGGAATCTATTAGATGGAGGGAGTCAATTATATATTTGCAAAAGAAGAGAATGCATTCATGCATGAAGCAAGGATTAGGAGGGAGCTAATCCTAATGATCCATTGAAGATGATGAAGTATATATCCATGGTAGCAACCATGAAAAACAACACGTGTTCAAAGTGGCCTTAGAAGAAGTCTTCTTCGAAAACAAGCCTTAAAGTATCCCTGGTTGTCCATCCACATCCATGATCCTATGATGAAAGAAATAAGTTGGAATCTTCAGGGCATGGAACCTATAGAAAAATCCATGGACCCAAGAACTAAAGAGAAACATGAGGAAGAATATGAAGATTCTAAGAAAGAAAGAAAAGCCAGAACAACCAGTCATTGTATCGAGAATCACAAGACTACCAGCCTAATATGAACTCACTAAAGCAATCAAGCAGAGGAAATGAAAGTTGTGATGAAAAACAATGTATGGAAGACTTATGAATGAAAGCATTGCGAGATCCAGAACTAGAGGTTCTCCCATATGGAGGGAGAAGACTATGATGATGGTTTGTTCTAGTAAACTAGAAATACCTCTACATGAGCCATTATATCGTCTGCAATATCCATGGGTTTGATTTTACATCAGATGAATGCAAAGACTATTCTCCAGAATAATTGAACAAAGAGCATATGAAGAGCAACCTCAAGGCTTTAAGGAATACCAAAAAGAAACCCTTGTATGCAGATGAAAGAAGACAACTTGGTAAAGAATCTCCAATGCACAACAGAAGCGTGGTGAAAAACTTTGTATAATAGAGATATTGTATCAGAATGGTTACTCAGAAGCTTAGGATGATGGATTGTTAATGCATGACAAACTCTCATGATGGCAGAAGAAGTAACACTTGTATATGTTCTAGTTTGACCCTTGACACGATGTTAAGAGCTAGCAGGAAACAAAAGAGTTGAATCCAACTATGATATACTGTAATGATTAGAGATATATGAAACTGTCAAAGAAAAACTAATGTTCCAGAAAGACCGAAGTACATTTGAGATCAAGCATTACATTCTCTGTGATGAGGTCCAAAAAAGAGAAGTGGTTCTCCAATATATATCTCCACAGATGAGAAGATAAGCAGATATTTTGGTAAAATCCTTTGTCCAAGATGAAAGAGTTTGCGTACTCAAGAAACAGTTGGAGCTCGTGGAGACGACTTCCTTATTGAAAAAGGAAGAGATGACTCCCAGGTTGGGAGGGAGAACTGATGTGTTATTAATTTATGGACAGTGATTTTTTAGTTCAAAAAATGGTCCAGGATGAGCAGTTCCTTTCCAATTTGGAAAGTGGTTTGAGATTTTTGACAGACAGGCATTTTCCAGTTTGGAAAATGGTCTAGATCAAACAGTCATTTTCGTAATGAAAATGGTTCGATGGATTGTTGATGTACCATAGACAATGATTCCCCTTGTGGATAACATGGGGAACGGTCGAGGACAGTCTCTCTTCTTGACGGTCACTCTCATGAGTGGTCAAGAATACTGGTCCACCTCGCCGAACAATCATTCTTTCAAAGCTCACAGTTGTGAGAAGTTTCGAAGAATGGTTCATTTTGGTGGTTGGTGCAGGACATTCATTTCCTTAGGAAATGGTCTGGAAAGTCATTCCCTAGGGCAGATTCATTCTCTCTAGGTTGCACTTTGTTTAGTGCCAGATGAATGGCCCAGATAGGTGAATGGTCTAGATTCAGCAATCAGGGACGAACATTCCCTAGGGCAGACTCATTCTCTCCAGGTTTCACTTTTTTTAGTTTCAAAGGAATGGCCCAGATAAGTGAATGGTCCAAGCTCAGAAATCAGGACAATTATTCTTCCTTGCTTAAGAAGAATAGTCCAAATGACTCATCATTGATGTTTTACCTTCTGAGGGTAGATGCTCTTCCAGATCTCACAGATGTGAGTGGAAGAATGGCTCAGATGATTCAGTTTATATCATAACAATGTTTTATGTGCAAGTTGACATCAGATGATATGATTTTTATGGAGACTGTATGTCTCCGGACAGTAATGTATACTACTATGGTGGATGTGTTCCACTGATTGTGAATATATGTCATTGATAAAGTATCTATGTGCTACTTGGTGTGGCAGTGTACCACTGGATTGTAGTTGTGTACTACTATGGATAGACATAGTTGTGTTCTATTGAATGGCATTGTTCTGATTGCCTTCAAGACTATCAATAGTGTTGAAAATGTTTATCAGCTAGATGGATGATCAATGGACAGAGACTTCCCCAGATGGAAAATAGTCCAAGACATTTATTCTTCCAGGACATATGTCCGGATTATAAGAATGGTTCTTGTGTCACTCTGTGGAGTGAGTGACTTATCCAACATCATGTCTGATTACTCAGATGAAGTATGGTTTCGAGAAGATGATGTAGTTGATGACACTAATAGTGATGATGGTGCTCATGATCTAATCATGACACAGTCTATACGACTATGTTGATGCTACCAGGTGAATGGTATGTTTTTTCTCAAGACCATTACCTTCAATAACTCCCTAACTAGGAGGGACTGTTAATATTATGGTAGTTGCGGGAGGTATTTACCTCCACATGTAAACCTGACGAGAATAGAATATTCCAGGAAGCAAGAAGAAACCCTAATTAGTTGGTTAATGACCCTATAAGACAAGTCGGCTCAAAAGAATGACTTGTATTCAATTATTAGCCTCCAAGAGAAGAAGTAGGCTAAAGGAAATCCGAAATATTATATACTAAAGAATTAGTACCCAGAATAAGAAGTCGGCCCAGGCAGTCTACCAGAATTAGTATAAATACAGGAGGCCAGTCTTCATTCTGGCCAGTATTCTTAGAACTGCATAAGCAACACTTGTGCGCACTGCAGTTTGTCATTTTGTACGCAAGTTTGGAGGAGAGATGCAGTTGCAGCTGCTGCAACTAGCAGATTTCGATTTTGGCTTGGACTTTCTCTTGGTTATGGTTTGGAATCCCTGATCAATTCTTGTTACTCTTGTTTGGTGTGCTATCCTTAGAGAGAGGTGCACTATCTTGTTTGGCTAGCTAGCCTAGCGTTTGCTTCCGGAATGATTCTCTATCAAGGTTAAGGTGCTCGAGGGTGGCTTGGCCCTATGGTTGGGTGACAATAGTGATATTTTCTATGGTTAAACGAACACATCCATTATATTCTAACACCAACTACGTACAGTGGAAGTAGATGATGAAGAATGCTCTTCAATAAAGCAAGGTATGGGGTATTATTGAGAAGGATGCCACAATCCCCATTGATCCTAAGGTCAAATAATTGCATTATGTTCTAGAGATCAAAGCTTAGAGGATTATCCTAGATGGGGTGAAGGATCACCTCATACCCAATATTGGTGAGAATCAAATAGCCCATGAGATGTGGTCACAAATAAAGGGAATGTCTAAGGCTAAGCATGAGAGCAGAATCATGGCACTCAAGGAGAGACTTCAACACACAAGGATGACAAAAGGGGAAGGTGTTGAAACTTATCTCACCAAGGTGAAACAATTATTAGATGAGCTTCTAGCAGTACGAGTAAATCTTTCCCCAACAAATATGGTTAGATCAGCCTTTAGAGGCTTCCCAAAGGAGTGGGACCCCTTTATTGCAAGAATAGTGGCCAGAGAAAACCTGCCAGACTGGGATAGGTTGTGGAATTACTGTTACCAATAAGAAATCAGAAGAGGCGGGGATGTAGATGAGGATGTATAGGACGAGAATATCGCTCTCACCTTCAAGAGGGGATCCAGAGGAAGGACATGACCAGTTTCTAGAGGAGGAGCCACAAGTGGTAGGCCAAAGAAGGATCTCTCACACGTTCAGTGTTATGTGTGTGGAGAATTCAAGCATTATGCCATCCAATGCTCTTAAGCTGAGAAGAGAAAGGGAGCTAAGGGTAGGAAGCAACAAGTGGTTGCTTCAGCAGAAGAGGAGGATCAGGATGAGGAAGAGGAGGAGCAGCAGTTGTCTGCCACATCTAACTAGATTTCCAAGATGTTAAAGGATGAGTATACACTCTTCCTTGACTCAGAAGACAGATCTAGAGATGGGTGGTACCTAGATAGTGGCTCCACTTGCCACATGATTGCGGAAAGACATGCATTCCAAGAGTTCTTAGCTCAATATTTGGGTTATGTTAGATGTGGTGTACAGTCTAGAATGGTGGTAGTCCGAGGAGAAGGGATGGTGTTACTACAGATAGAATCAGGAAGGATTCTAAGGGTGCCAGGGGTAATTTATGTACCAGGTATGTGAGTTAGTGTACTCTCAATCTCAGCCTTAGAGGATCAAGGCTACAATGTCAGCTTCTTTGGTTGTGGTGTGCATATTCGCTCTGTCAGAGGGCAAGCACCAGGACCACCTGTGATGATAGGAATAAGTGAGGATCGCCTATACAGGTTGTGGGGGCAACACATCTACAACTTCAAGGTTGTAAGTGTCGGAATAGTTGGATCTCTCTTAGGAGAGCAGGAGACTCTCCTTAGCAGCCCCACGTGGTGGGAGTGGACTCAATTGGAGGAGTGGGAATACTCAGATGGTCTCAATACAGGTGGCAATATCAACTACAAAGCAGAGGATATTGAGCATCCCAACTTAGAGAGGATGGGTCTCTTAGATTCAACTCTAGTGGCAGTACCACCCTCTCTAAGGGAGAGTGTTAAGAGTTTTTAGTTCGGGCAAGTACCTTCACACTAGGGGTGTCTAGTAGTGTGAAAGGGGGACCCTATTATGTCTAGACAACTTAATGTTAGTGGGGGTCACTTAAGTCAACATGAGATTAAGTCCCAACCGTTGGAGATTAAGACATGAGATTAAGTCCAGACTGTCATATCTAGATCTTGAAGAGAAGATATAAAGGATAGGATCGAATAAGAGAAAGGTTAGGGTTATAATACACTAAGAAGGCATCACTTCTCACATCTCCAAGAGGAAATCAACCAACTGAGAGAAAGGGCAGCATTTCATTAGAGATTGAGTGACAGGTTGAGTTAAACTTGTTCAGAAGAGGCCGAGTAGGGTTTAGAGGAGACCAACTCGGGACATCTCAAGAAGGAAGGGGCCAAGCAAGGGACCAAATACCCTTCAAAGTGCAGAACAGTTGAAAGAGGGTGGAGGCACAAGCTGTCGGGGAGAAATCTACCCACCTAGAAATCATACCAAGAAGTTGGAAGTCTGTACGAATGGTATAGACGGAGTAAAGAATCCAAGAGGGTATAGTACGAGTGTATTACACCAGCAGATTGAGTTTGCTACAGTCCAGCATTAGAAAGAGATAGTCAGAGCTACAACCAGAAGGTGCCATAGAGTTGTACCACCACCAGACAAGAGACTCGCGACTATACACAGCCATACAGGTCATATGGCCTACTTAGCTAGTATAACTATGACAATTTATGTATGTATCCAGACCGAAGCTACAAAAACAACATAACGTCCAACAAGAATCCGTCGTGCTAGTTCCATTTACAAGTGCATCCAAGATTTCACAGTGATCGAAGCTTACTACAGAGTCAATTTCACCAGATTCAAAGAAATTGTTATTTTTAACAGTTCTATTTTCTAGAAGCCATAGTTGTATGACCCACATGTCACATATTGTTGGTCCTCACAAGCTCACAATGTTGATGACCCTATTTCGAGGGACATGCAAGCAATTTCACAACACTGCTACTTTTAGCAATTAGGTTTTCACAACTTCCATGTCGATTCTGAGCATATATTTGGGTTTCTTACAGGAAAATCAATCTAATGAGACTGCTTTCACTGACATGCAAGACATGGTTGTTTCTAACAATGCCTCTTTTTAGATGTGCTATATTTGGCAAGAATATCATAACAGTTCCCTTCATTTTTCTTCTTTCCTACTTTTTAGGAGCTAGACTGTTATTTTTAACATGTCTATATTTAGAGGTTCTATTTATAATCGATACAAGGTGTAATGTCATGGTTATGATGTGCAGTGGTGGAGTGGTTTCCAAGGTCTAGTTGGTGAAGGATGGTGAGTCAAGTTTCGAATTGAGCAAGTGGATATGTCTTTTCAATGTGACACATGGCAGTGATTAAAAGGATTTCCTTTTAAATGAGGTCTTGCTAAAATTTCCTTCTACTAGAACCCTAGATTGATGTTCCAAACCCTAGGTGTTTTGTCAAAAGTTCCCTAATCTAAATCGTTGTTGTAGGTAATTATTTTTTACTTTTCTAAACTATAATTCACCTTGTTAATTTTATTCACTAAACCCTAGATCAAATTGTTGCTACTGATATCAAGCCTAAAACCTAATTCGACCTCATTGACATGTTTATTCCTAGTTTCTAGTCATTCTAAACCCTAATTCGCCTTGTTATTCATGAATTGTATGTTTGTTAACTTTGCATTCTAATCTCTTTCCTATCATGAAACCTTATTCCAATTTCCTAGGTATCCTTAAACCTTGCCTTTATGATTAATCGTTAGTCATATTATAGAAAAAATTATGTTGGTACAATTTGCCCTTGATCAGAGAGAAAATTCATGGGAAAACTAAGGTGTATTCATCCTATGAAGGTTCAATAAAGCTTTTGTGACAAGCATGGAAAAAATATGAATAGAATCGCAAGAGAAGGTGGCATCACTAAAAATAATGAGCCCAGTTATCTAACTCTAGACCATCAACTAAGTCCAATTATCTAAGCCCTTCCACCCAAAAATATCCCCCCTTCAACATTGATCCTTGACCCTCATATTTATGAAAATCCATTTGTCAACTCTATATGATCCCAAAGCATTATTTTTGATATGTTTTCTTTTAACTTTATGCTTTCATTGATAACTATAAAAAAATAAGTTAAAATCGAAAAAGAACAAGTAAAATATTAAAGTGAAAAGTCATACAACGAAAAGTCTAAAACAAAAAGTAGAAAGTATAAATAGAAAGGTGAAAAGAATAAAGCACACAGACACAAGCAAAATGCAAAGAGAAAACAAGCATAAAGCTAAAAGTGAAAGATGTAAAACATAAA
>ML839542.1:13519-26133 GCA_009831015.1 Picea engelmannii | reverse complement strand
AGTTCAACCGCAGAAGAAGACCTCTTCGAAGAGAAGCCTTAAAGTATTCCTGGTTGTCCATCCAGATCCGTGATCCTATGATGAAAGGAAGAAGTGGAATCTCTAGGTCATGGAATCTATAAGAAACTCCATGGACCCAAGAGCTAAAGAAAAACATGAAGAAGAACATGAAGATTCCAAGAAAAAAAGAGTAACCAAAACAACCAGTCATTGTATCAAAAATCACAAGATTACCAACCTGATATGAACTCACTAAAAGCAATCAAAGCAGAAGAACTGAAAGTTGTGATGAATAATAGTGTATGGAATACTTATGAATGAAAGCATTGTGAGACCCAGAACTAGAGGTTATCCCAGATGGAGGGAGAAGACTATGATGATTACTTGTTCCAGTAAACTAGACTTATATCTACATAAGTCATTATATCATCCACAACATCCATGAATCGGAATTCTACATCAGATGAATGCAAAGAATGTTCTCCAGAGAAATTGAATAAAGAGCGTATGAAGAGCAATCTCAAGACTTTGAGGCATACCAGAAAGAGACTCCTATATGCAGATAGAAGAAGAAGATAACTTGGTGGAGAACCTCCAGTGCACAACAGAAACGTGGTGAAGATTTCCTATAAAGATGACTACTCAGTAAATTAGATCTCATGATGACAGAAGAAGTGCCACATAGATATGTTCCAGTTCTCCAACTATGATATACTCTATTGTTCATATCTACATGAAGCCTTCACATTGTTCCAGACTAAATTACATTTGAAATCAAGCATTACATTATCCATGATGAAGTCCAGAAAAGAGAAAATGATTCTCCAATACATATCTCCACAGATGAGCAGATAAGAAGACATTTTGGTAAAGCTTCTATCCAAGATGAAAGAGTTTGTGGACTCAAGCTAGAGCTCGTGGAAACAACTTCCTTCTTATTGAAAAAGGAAGAAATGACTCTCCAAGTTAAGAGGGAGCACTGAAAACATTATTGAAGATATTCATCCTTACAATTAAAAAATAGTCCATCTTGGACAAATGCTTTCATGTTCGGAAAGTGGATTGAGATTTCTGAAAGACAATGACTTCCCATTGTGGTTAACATGGGAGGTAGTCTGATTGTTGATGTATCATAGACAGTGACTACCCATTCTGTTCAACATGGGGAGTGGTCTAGGGTAGTCTCTCTTCTTGAAGGTTACTCAAGAAGACTAGCCCGCCTCGTCGGACAGTGATTTCTCATTGTGGTTAACATGAGGAATGGTATGTTTTGGAGGTTGATGCAGGACAGTCTTTTCCTCTTGTGGTTAACAGAGGAAATGGTTCGGACAGTCATTCCTTAGGGTTTACACATTCTCTCCAGGGCACACTTTGATTAGTGTAGGAGGAATGGCCCAGGGTGGGGAATGGTCCAAACATTCCTCAGGGTTTATACATTCTGTCCAGGGTGCACTTTGATTAGTGTAGGAAGAATGGCCCAGGGTGAGGAATGGTCTAGGCTCAAAAATAAAAAACAATCCTTCTTCCTTGGTTGATAAGAAAAGGGAAGATAGCCCATTGCTGATGAGGGCATATATTCTTTCAAATCTCACAAACGTGAGTGAAAGATTGGCCCAGATGATTCAGTTTATCTTTAACAATATTTTTCTGTGCAGGATGGCATCAGATGATTGTTATGGAGACTACTTATCTCTAGACAATAGAGATATACTACTGTGGTGGATATGTTCCACTCTTTTGAGGCAAATATTCTTTCAGAGCTCACAGATGTGAGTGAAAGATTGGCCTAGACAAATCGGTTTATATCATAACATTGTTTTTGTGCAGGTTGCTATCAGATGTTTGTTATGAAGAGAATAGATATAGACTACAGTGGTGGATATGTTCCACTATTTGTGAGGAAGATATTCTTTCAGAACTCACAGATGTGAGTGAAATATTGGCCCAAATAATTCAGTAAATATCATAACATTGTTTCTATGTAGGTTGCTAATAGATGTTTGTTATGAAGACTGTATGACAGTAGATGAAGACTATTGTGGTGGATATGATCCATTGTTTGTGACTATATGTTGCTGATCAAGTACTTGTGTGTTACTTGGTGTGGTAGTGAACCACTAGATTGTAGTTATGTACTACTATGAATAGACACAGTTGTGTTCTATTTATGTTCTAAGTGCCCTGAAGACTATCAAGGGTTTATTGGAAATAATCACCATCCAAACAAATGATGAACAGAGATTTTCCAGACAGGAAATTGGTTCAAAGCATTTACTCCTCTAGATTATAAGAGTGGCTCTTGTATCACTCAATGGTGTGAGTGATTTATCCAGCATCATGTCTAATTACTCAGATGAAGCATGGTTTCGAGAGATGATGCAGTTGATGGTGATGGTGATGCTCATGATCTAGTCATGAAATAGTCTAGATGACTATATTGATGCTACTGGGTAAATGGTATGTTTTTGTGCTCAAGTCCATTACCTGAAATACTTCCCTAGCTAGGAGGGAGTGTTAATATTATGGTAGTTGTGGGAGGTATTTACCTCCACGTGTGAACCTGACGAGAATAGAAGACTCCGAAAAGTAAGAGAAAACCCTAATGAGTTGGCTAATAACCCTAGAAGCCTTGCCGACTCAAGAAGATAATTTATATTAGGTTATTAACCTCCAAGAGAAGAAGTCGGCCAGAAATAATAATAATATACTGAACAGACACATATCCAGAAGGAGAAGTTGGCCCCAACAAATCTAGTAGAACCAGTATAAATACAGGGCACCAGTTCTCATTTGACAGCATCTCAAAATTGCAGTTCCTAGTTTGGTGTGCACTGCAGCTCCAGTTTGGTGTGCACATGTGGAGGAGGGTTGTAGGTGCAGCTGCAGCAGCAACTAGTTTCAATGTTGGCTTGGACTATCTATTGGATAGGGTTTGGACTATCTGATCAGTCTTTTGTGATGCGCTATCTTGGGGAAAGGTGCACTACCTTTTGTTTGGCTATCTAGCCTAGGGTTTGCTTTCGAAGGAATTCTCAGTCAAGGTTAAGGTGCTCGAAGGGTGGCTTCAACCTATGGTTGGGTGACGAGGGTATCATCAATGGTAAAATGAGCACACCATCTTCTATATTCTAACAGGGTATGACTCAACAGGTGGCTTGAGTCACTCAAATCCAATGCTACTTGTTGTGCTTGACTGAGGAGACGAGAAGAAGATGTGTAGGACACTTGTGGAAGACAAGTGTTGAAGCCAAGTAGGGCTTTCTAATGTTGATGTTAGCATGTTGTGGATCTTTTGTGTTGACTAGGGTTTTCATGGTTTTCCCTTGCCAGGGTTTGGACAGCTAGAGATTGTACCAGTTGTGTGATTGCATATTTTATTTTCAGCTTGCACTATCTTTTTGATTGAGTAATTTCCAACTCTTGTTGTTCATGCTCACTTGACATAACATAGGGATGAAACTTTTAAGTGACTTAACAAATAAAATGAAGATGAATGCATATTATATGTTGTAATAAGTTATTTTCATATCTAATATATGCTTAGAAAAGTGAGCCCTAAGGGTTGAAACTTGTTAGTATTTGTTTGGTATCTTTTCGTTTAAGCTACCTGGTGTGTTGGGTTGAAGTGAAGTGAACTATTTTCCACTGTTTTCTGCCATATATTCAAATTTCCAATCATCCCTAAGACTGAAAGTTCACAGGAATTAGATCTAAAAAACCACCAATGTCAAGTGAAATTCCTGAATTTGCATTAATTTCCCTAAAACAAAATCTCAACTATGGGACCTAGTGCCCACCAAGTTGTAGGTCCACTAACAAAGAACAAATCTAAACCAAGACAAGGGAAGATCCACTAGACTAATCTAATTGAGTATGGTCTAAACATTAAAACAAATAGTCAGAAGCAACACTCTTGGTCGGCCTACCTCTGTTGAAGTATATTGAAGGACCCAAATGAGACTGATACTCACATGAATACCATGTTAACATATTAGTTAGGGTTTGCAAGGAATAATTGCAAAGGAGGAGACAAATTAACTAAAATAAACCAATGGTGGCAAAATTTTGAGCAAAAAAGGATGAATTGTTCAATTCCTACCTAGTAGATAAGAGGTGGTTAGGCACATCCATGGAGTATCTAAAAAAAGGAAGTCGATCCATCGAAATACCAATGAACACCAAAATATTTGAGACCCATGCAAACCAACACCAAGTACGGCCAGGAGGACTAGATAAGACAATGGCCACAATAAAGGATAGGCCTAGTATGGGTATTCGTCCTAACCCTTCCCCGAGTCAGCAAAACTATGAATGTGGTGCAAAATTGAAACAAGGAGGAAAACAGTCTCAAGACCAAAGGGTCAAACACTAAACATTGGAACAATAATGTGTTGGGGTATTGTTTGCTTACAACTAATGATGTGTCTAAGCAAAAGGGATTGCACTCTCTCAAATGAAAGTTGAAACCCAATCAACCTCAAGAAAACAATGCCCCCAAACCTCTGAGCCATAAAGAACAATGGAACAGACAAGGCAATCCATGAGAGACATCTTGAATGAAATGTCACCAAAATAGTGTCTCTCAAGAACGAGCTAAGAATCTGTAACCTTTGTTGACCCAGGGTTGAAGAGCATGTCAAATACTAAAGTGAGGCCCTGAGAATTGTACCCCGAAATAAGTATAGGAGTTGGTGATCTCAATCTCCTCTACTCTAAAGAAGAAATGGTGATCCAATAATACCTTTTTTGACCCATTGAAGATCATCTTCACCTTAGTTTTACACAGGTTGATCATCAACTGTCAAAGATAGTATAAAAGAAACAAAGAATCTACTTGTCTTTGTAGACCCCCGAGATGAGACCAAGAGGGCCACATTGTCAGCGAAGAGTAAGAAAGATATACAACCTGAGTGAGCCTAATAGTTAAGAAAATGTGTTTCCTACTAAGAGGTCACAAGTTCAAATCCAGAGGGGGGTAGGGTATGTATACCTTCGTAGACTTTAGCAGTCAAATCCTGTGTGGAGGGGGTCCCTTGTCCCACAAACAAGAGGGTCTCATACACCAATTTGGTGTCTGGCTTGTGACCTTAAAATTAAATTATTATTATTATTATTTATCAATACCTAGGTGGCATCCATGGTTGTCCTATATATGATCATGTAGAAAGAACTCTAACTCATCTATGTAGATACCAAAAAGGGTGGGGGACAGAGGTCACCCCTCTTTCACCCTGATAGTACTCCCAATAAAGTCAGATATCTCATGTACAATACGGAGACGACCAACAATCGACTCATGCAGATGCATGAAGGCAGACAAGAGTGTCTTGGAAATGTCAAATCCTCTGAGCCTCTAGAATAGGGCCTCATGAGGAATAGAGTCAAATACTTTCCAAAAGTCTACAAAGAAAAAATAGACTTTCAAAGAGCAATGTCGCACCTCCTCAATGATGGCTCGGAGTGCAAGGATGTGATCAATGGTTTGATGGGAAAGATAGAACCCTACCTGTCCCCTAGCTCTAAAGAGTCCCCCCTCAAGACCTAGGTGGAATCCATGGTTGTCCTATATATGATCATGTAGAAAGAACTCTAACTCATCTATGTAGATACCAAAAAGGGTGGGGGACAGAGGGAAACCCTCTTTCACCCCGATAGTACTACTAATAAAGTCAGACATCCCATGTACAATACGAAGACGACCAATGATTGACTCGTATAGGTGCATGAAGGCGGACAAGAGTGTCTTGTAAATGTCAATTCCTCTGAGCCTCTAGAATAGGGCCTCATGAGGAATAGAGTCAAATACTTTCCAGAAGTCTACAAAGAAAAAATAGACTTTTAAAGAGAAATGTCGCACCTCCTCAATGATGGCTCAGAGTGCAAGGATTTGATCAATGGTTTGATGGGCAGGATAGAACCCTACCTGTCCCCTAGCTCTAAAGAGTGTCCCTCAAGATCCCCAAATAGCTTCATATGAAGGACAATAGCATATAGCTTGGAAAAGTTGTGTCCCACCATGATTCTTCTTTGGTTGTTTCAATCTACATCGGGGCCCAATTTATGGATCGAGTGAATAGTGTTTGATGTGACCAAGCCTGCAAGAAACCTATATGGACAACATGGTTAAACAAGTCGACCAAGTGGTTATCCAAGGCATGAAGACCATGCTTGAAGAACTTTACTTGAAACCCTTCCTCATTGACTGCTTTGTTGGTATTCATCACACAAATAGTGTCCAAGATATCTTAGTATGAGAATAAAACCAACAAGGGGGGGAGAGGTAACTTGAATTAGGGCCTACCCAAGGAAATCATATGGAATGGAGGTATGGGAGACATGGAATCTAGATCTAGATATGACGGAAGGGGGTAATGATGGGGGTAGATAATGCATCGTAAGAATTTGGGGGAATGGAAGAACGCAAGTCATGACTCCTCTGTGAAATGAAAAGGTTTTTGTTGTGGTGAAGGAGGCAACGATAGGAAGCTTTAGGGATGGGATAATAATGATGATCATGAGAAACCCATGCCTAATCTAGCTATGGAGATATTTGTAGTTTGTGTCATAGCACCGATTCATGGCACGTGAGTTAGTTTTGGGGGAATGGGAAGTAGACCAAGTGACTTGGGGGTAGGAATTAAGGGTTGCTTCCCAAATGGCGGATGAAAGAAAATTGTATTTAGCAGATGTAGAATTGAGAGATGAGAAAAGGGGTCACTTGGAAAATTGTATAAAGTCATAAACTAGTGTGCAGTTTGAAAAAGATACCTAATGTGAATTACTTACGTGGTTTTTGCATTAACTTGTGACCCACTTTCTATGATTCTAATAACTCTTGTATCCATGATGGTTGGTCTCATTTAACTATTTGAGCCCTTGCTTGATGATGATGCACCATTTGACATGGTACTTTGGAGGATGTTGGTGATGCTTCTCGTTCGCTTCATTGAGGTCATTGCAGCTTTGATGATGAGCATTGGGCCTTGTGATGACATGGCATCCCTCAGCATCTCTTGGACCTAGGACGATGCACTATAGACCTAGGACGCTACATATGGAGTTTAACATGTCACCTTGAGCCCTTGATGTCATCATACACCCCTTGAGGACGTTGTGGCTAGAATTGATGATGTAGATTTGATGATGATGCTACACCTCTTTGGAGAGGTTATGGAGCCCTTCTCCTTGATGATGTCATGATTTTGACCTTCGACGTTGCACATGTGACGAGATGTCATACTTGAGGGTGATGTGACACTTGCTTGAGTTGACATAGTACATGGATGATTAGTTGGCACTACGTTGATGAGAAGATGTGACCTTCTTAACGAGGAGGCATGAATATTGACAATACTTTGCACCTTTTGGGGAGAGCATGACTTTTGTAGCATTTGTACCCTATTTGAAGACGACGTCACCCTTTCAGCGTGACTTTGGGGAGAGTATGACTTTTGGAGCATTTTCGATCTCTCTTATTTTCTTGTCATTATGGATGATACACTTGTCTATTGCTGGAAAAAAGGCTGGCGACTTCGCTTGGATGCTTTTTCTTGGTAAATCATTGGAATCTCTTTGATAAGGAAGGGTTTTGCATGCTATCTCTTGGATTAGGTAAGAAATTTCTGAAATCTTGTGTTTTTCTTCTTAACTTCAAGGTTATATTGTCAAACCCTAGGAGGAGTATAAGAACATACACCCTCCATCAAGGAATTTTTTGCTACTGTCATTGAAAAGGCTTAAGGATTGCTACAAGGAATAAGAAGGTTTAGACCCTTGTAGCAAAACCTTTGCTAGGGTTTATCATCTTTAGGGAGTAAGAGGGTTTACACCCCTAGAAGATCATAAAACCCTAGTTTAACTTGGTTGTGACAAAGCAAGAGACTCCATAGCCCAATAGATAAGGCACTAATTGCATTGGAGATTGAATATCGTTGCATTGGTAAATGTGAAATTTGAGAGATTAAATTGTTCAAGTTTGGATTTAAATTCTATATGTTATTGGCTCTCTTGCTCTCCAAGGGCGACTTGATTGGGTAAGTTATTGTGCTGTTGTAATAAACATTAAGCTACAGCCATTAGGGCTGCAACAAACTCACTCTTTCATACTCTTTTCCAACTTTTCTACCGCAGAAAATTACTTGTAAGTTGTGATACATGTTCTATTGATAATAAGCTATTGTTTGGTTGGTTTACTTGCTAATTTGAATGGCTACAACTTGTTGTAGAAAAAGTTTGTAATAGTCCTACAGCCATAGGACAGTTACAAAATTATGTTGATAACACTCTTTTACAGCCCTCTTTTGTTATCAAAGTCTTGGTTCAAACATTGGAATATTATCTACTAATTGCAAGCATTGTTATCCAATATTATATGTTGACTTTGATGATCTGATTTGAAGTTGTTGTAAGTTTCGTTTTGCCGATATATCATTGTTTACTGCTGCAATTTTGGGACAGCAACGTTTATTCTTGTTGATTTCCCACTTGTCTTGGGGCTTGTCACATTATATATTGTTTTGGTTTGGTTTGTCTAACACTGTTTTGCAGGTACACAACCCTGGCAACCATTGACGAATTCCAAAGACTCTTTCCTCAAGCCTCAAGTTCATCTTAGACCTTGACCCATAGGGGTGTTATTCTAGCTCCTTGATTCTCCCCTTGCAGTCCCCCTAGGGTCACCCAGGCAGCCTCCCTTGTGTTGGACTTGTCCTTCACTAAAACGAGGGGGATATCTATTGAGGTGATAGTGATAAGTGTCCCCATTTGTGTCACATTTTTTGCTTGGGTTGGGCTTTTCCCAAACCACAAACTATGCGATAACAATCTGAACAAATATTTTGATATCGTAGAAGCATATTTTGTAAAAGCGACATAATTTTTTTTTATCAAAACCTCTATCTCCATCAATAATAAGTGGGTGCACAAGGCACAAAAGGCCTACTTCTTCACTATGGAGTTGGATAGAATACCTCTTTTAGTAAAAATCCTTTATATATATTTCCTTAAGAAAATATATATATTTATATATTTTAACTTCACCTCTTAGAATAAATTGCTTTTTAATAATAAGCAAAGTGAAATATGAGATGTTGGATGACTTAAAGAAGTATAATCCTTTTTGTTAGAGATCAAATCTTTTTATTTATTGTGGCAGTAACTTCACTTTTCAACCCTTTTGATTTCGACTTCACTTCTGTCATAAATATATATTACTTTTTCCTTTATTCTCCCAATGGTAATAATCATGAATTTTTGTACCTCCAACAACGAATAATTTAACATTGTAAATTCAATGATAGCCTTTGTTTGGAATGTATGTTATATTGAATAGTGGACCCATTTGGATCTTCAGCAAGGACTTTGATTTTAACTCTATGAAATAACTAGTATACTTTCCATGGTCCTCCTTGTCATGTATTTTCTGTTCACCCTTGTGAATGATCATGGTGACCATCACTAGTCTTTCCCTTCATATGATTGTTTACCACATAACGTGTCGATCTTGGAACAACCATGTTTTATATTGTAGCAACAACTCAACACTCGCTATGCATAGTTTGCAATGCACCTAATTCGAGGCTTCTGACCTACTTGTTTTTCTTTTGTATATATTTTCAATAGAGTGAATGTGACCTTGTCCTATTTTCAGCGGTGTTATCATGCAAATCTGCACCAGCAGACTTGCATAATAATTATAGGCCATCTAGCTCCGTCACTGCTAGATGCCTCCGTTCAAATTATTTCTTTTCCAATCTTAGGGGGGTGTCCCTAGAGGTTGTATGTTCCTATCAAACAAACAAAACCAATCTGTGTATAACCCAATTTGATTAGCACACACAAGACTCGCACTTGAGATGCTCGAAAGCAGTTAAGAGAAAGGGTAAATTCTTAGTGAAATTTAATGTTGTTTGCAAATCATTCTATTCTTTGTGATAATCCCCAAAAAAATGCAATTCTTTCCTCAAATCAGCAAATTCGTCCTATAGTTGTTGTTTAGTTAGGTCGACCTCACCAAAAAGTAGTAGTTTTCCTACTATAATCCTCAAGGGAAAGCCAGTCACATACAAGTTTGGTTCCATTAGGTAACCAACAACTAGTTATAACATTGGCCCATCAAACTTTCTTAAGTGGTCACTTGCACGCAACTCCAACTAGATAAATAAGTCAAACTTTCCAAACAAGCATAAGTGCAAAGATGTGTGAAGTAAGGCGTAGCTTAGAGATAGAAATAGCATAAGACAAGTCGTGCTAAGGATAGTAAGCTTAGATATTAAGATGGAACATCTTCTCCTATTCGACTTATTAGTTTCTAACCCTAAAAACCAAACTCCTTTTGAGATCTTCAATGTTTAAGAAGCCCACCTAGACTCTTAGAGAATTACACTTCCCATAAATGCTCTGAATCTCTTGTAGAAGAAAGGCAAGAATCATCATCTCTATCACAGAGGTATAAAAACTACTACAACTCTTAGATGTTGGTGGTTTCTATTTTTGAAGACCCAAACCAGTGAATGTTCTTATGAAGAGAATCAAAACATGAAATGCCTTCCTGCTTCTATGTCTATTATATGATATTTGTGGGGACTATTCATATGCTTGGGGAACTTGTTGAGTTGTTTTACATCTGGCTGCAAAGGCTCCTCAAAAGAGCACTCAACTCCTTCTCAATCATCCAAGTCCTACAACAATTCCTTCATAAATAGGTTGTTGCTCCATATGTAAAACTTAATCTGGGAGCTACTCTGTAAGGCGATACATTGTGAGTACCGAAAGACTATTGTCATGTCATCCTTATAGTCAACATACTGTTTTCTAAGGCAATTCATTGTTCGAGAACACACTCAAAACATATTTTTGAAGCATCCTCCCCTAAACAAAGGTTGAAACATATACCTAAGATGAGGGGAAAATTACACCAACAGAAAGACCCTTAAAAATATAATCAAACCTTCAACCCTGATGTCAGGCATTTCCCTTGCTTAATCTATGTGGACACCTATAACTAGGGTGCAACAAATTTGAAGCATCCTCCCCTAAACAAAGGCTGAAACATATACCTAAGATGAGGGACAAATTACACGAATGGAAAGACCCTCAACAATATAATCAAACCTTCAACCCAGATGTTAGGCCTTTCCCTTGATTAATTTATGTGGACACCTATAACTAGGGTGCAACGAAAAACTCAAATCAGCCTTGCCACCTCTAAAAAGGCATACTAAGGAGTGCTATTGGAATCGGCAGAATCGTCCAATCCGACCGGTTTCTGCTTAGTACCAGACTAGTTCGACATTTTGGACTGGTTAAGGATGGTTCCATACCAAATTGGCCAGTTCCATACCAGAACCAACCTTAAAACATCAAATTGACCGGTTTTGTACGGCGCATCTAGGGACCACAAAATACCTAACCCTAGTAATTAATGGTGATATTAAATTTTTAAAGTAAAAGTTGACATTTTCCTTTATCTTTCCTTTTCATAATCAAACCTTCAACCTTGATGGCAGGCCTTTCCCTTGGTTAATTTCAGTGGAAACCTATAACTAGGGTGCAACAAAAAACTCAAATCAACCTTACCACCTCTAAAAATGCATACTAAGTAGTACTATTGGAATTGGCAGAATCGACCAATCCGACCAGTTTCTACTTAGTACCAAACCAGTTCGACATTTTGGACTGGTTAAGGTTGGGTCCATACCAAACTGGCCAGTTCCATACTAGAACCAACCTTAAAGCACCAAACTGACTGATTCTGTACAGTGCAGCTAGGGACCACAAAATACCTAACCCTGGTAATCAATGGTGATATTAAAATTTTAAAGTAAAGTTGACATTTTCCTTTATCTTTCCTTTTCTTGACATTCTCCTTTGTCTTTCATTTTCTTGGCATTCTCCTTTATCTTTCCTTTTCTATCCTTTTACTTAAATTTTTAACATTACCATTAATTGTTTCGGATTGTTTGAGAGTGGTTCCAACCTCATTGGACTTCATATGGAGAAAGTATAATTTTAGATCCAATTCAAAATTCAACATAACAGTTTTTGGATTTCAAGATTGGTAGGATTGCAACATTTCCACTAGATTATATCATGTATGAGTGTTTGTAACTGGCATTTAATCAAGATCACCAATCCCTCTACATACCTAGATGTTGGTTGCATTGGTTGTTGAACTCCTGTATCATAACCCTAGTGAAAATGTACCCTTTGTTACCCTCTCTCACCTAGGGATAACTAGAGGAGATGATTCTTCATGATCCACATTGTAGATAGTGATCCCATAGATGGTGACCAACATTCTCCACAGACAACAGCCCCTCAGATGCCCCTTCCTCATCATTGCTCAGCTCATTCACTTGATCAGCAAACTCATCCAATGATATGAAATTTGTGGGGCAATGGGATGTTAGGTTGGGGTTTGTTGTGCAGTTTATGGAAGTTCAACAACCTATTTTAAGAAAGGGAGAACTGAAAAGGGAAAACAAAGAGCAAAGAATGAGTTGATGGAGGCAAGACACAAAAGAAGATTTGTACGAGATTATAGGCTATTAACAATGATAGGAGGATACTAAACCTTCTATAGAACATTCATGTACAAAGGGTGCACCATTGCA
>ML839539.1:45555-66132 GCA_009831015.1 Picea engelmannii | reverse complement strand
CAACGAGCTATCACACGCCTAAAACGGAGATCGTATGCAAAAGTTAAGACCCCGAGAAGTTGATGCACCAACTTACCCAAACGGGGCCCACATGACTTTTTGTGCTTCATCTCCTAGGATTAGGTTTTTGGATGTCTAGGACTTTTGGCATTCCCTATTATTGTAAAAAGGCCTCCAGAGCCTCATTGTAACCATCTTCTTGCGAATGCGAGTAGCCGTCGCATCTCTTTTCAGAGATAAGCTGCCACCATTCTAGTGAGTCTTTCACTCTGTATTTTTATAGTCTCTGTACATTTCTTTGATTAATAGAAATCGTGTATTACTGTATATTTGTGTTTATGGTTGCATATCTAGTACATTTCTGTTATATTATTGAATATCTGCAATATCTCTGTGCATTTCTTTATTATATCTCCGCTCTCATTTCGTGCCGAAAATAATCCGGATCAATTGTTGTCATGTCACTTGGTATAGGTCTGATGAACCCACGAATATACCTCATCCTGTTGTCCTATACATTTAATGACCCACATTCATTGTTTGAATTGGCATTTGATAGTGGTTGAGGGTTTGATCTTCATTATGTGTAATGACTCATGGGTCTACGTGCCCTCTTCTTTTCTGTCTCCCCAAACTTAAGTTATCAAGCATGACAATCTCCAAAATTCATAGGTAGTGGGTTGTTTTAGTTTTCACAAACCTCTCCTTGCTACTTGTTTATTGGAAGTTGAAGCCTCCCTCCCATGATATCTACTGTGTCTATTTGAAAGTGACCATGGCCCCTATGGTTTGAATCGAACCTAATGGATGTCAGGCCCTTCTTTCCCACGACGATGCCATAAATGATTTACAGCCCCATGGTTGTGATGTCTTCATCCACAAATTCGAAGGTTACAACCTTATGGTCGCATAGGCCTTTTCTCAAACATTTGATGGGTTTAGATCCAAAGTCAAGGATTTACAATTGGAGGTCACATAAGACTCTATAGCCCAGGCGACATGACTCCCACAAAAAGGAGAAAATTGGTTCAAAAATGCTAAACTGGAAGGTGTTCCATGGAGCATGTTCATGGTCTCTCACAAATCTACATGCTGCCCTAAAGGTATTTCTATTACCCTCCTGAAACCTCGATGGCACAATCTTATTTTGATTCTGAAATAGTTTATAACATGCGAAGGTAGGTATAGTTTGGTATTTTTATATCACATCCAATTGTTGATGTTGTTCCTAGGGTTTAAACTAAACATGCCCTTCTACTTGTTGATGAGCCTATACAAAATGTCAAATATTTATAAGAGAAATATATTGAACCCTTTGTCACGCCTCTTTCATCATGGGCTTATAAGGATTTTGTTGGTATTGCACCTATCTCAAATTGGGGACACTTGGGAAAGCTTCCTGAGTCAAAACAATTTTTCCCAAATTGAGTGCACAGTGAACTCAACTTTAAATGAAAACCCCAATTCTAATAATCTCGTGACCTAGAGTTAAGATTTCGATTCACATAATGACTGTGAAATTAATGAACTAGTTTCTATTGCTTTCCAAACCCCCTAGGTAAAAAACCACGATGTATTTTTACACCCAGAAAATCATTAGATGAGGTAGGGGATGTTTTGAAAGAGAAGGTTTATTATCATCCTCTTAACGAACTGAGTCAAGGTTTTAATGACAAACCTATTGTTAATAAAATTCGTACGAGCAAGAAACAAGATAACTCAGATTTTTGTTTTGTGAACAAGAGAGATGGTCGATTGATATCCAGGAGTCTACGAAATCGAAAGCAGGATAATTTGAGATCAGTCTCAATGATCGAGGTCAATTATCATTGCTCAGACGACGCGATCAATGATTTCCTTGCACTAGAAGATCCAGATAATCAAGGTCTCGGGAACAAAACTACTGGTCAAGATGAGAAATATGACTTTGTCTCTAGACTACCTCCGTTTCTGAAAGACCAAGAGGGATTTGTTGGCATTAGCCATGACTTGAAACATGCCACATTAAGAGAGAAAGAATCCATTGCTGAGTATGCTCAACCTCAGCCTGTTATAGCACCGGTACATTGTGACAATTTCTTAGACTGGGTAGAATCCTTTTATAGGGACATACCATATTTATAGACACAATTAAAACATCTGGTTGCTCACAATTCTCTCTTGAATGAGAAAATCAAGAATTGAAGTCATGTGTCGAGAAATTAAAAGACACAAGAGATCTGTTAATGTAATCATCAAACATTCAACCAACTTCAATGCCATAATTAATTCAAAACTATCTGACCCTTCACTGTCTAATTTCTAAAATGGTAAAAGTTGTTTTTTATTTTATTTCATTTTATTCTATTATGAAAATTGAATAGGAAGATTTAATTTTGATTTTCTTTGTTAATATAAGACTGGCTACAGAATCTCACAATTCTGTAGCTAGTCTATTTATGAATGTTAGTTGGCATTATTTTATGAATATCAATTTCGTTTTGTTATCTACAGGAAAATGATGATTATGGTGCTATTTACATGGAAAAACAATCTTGGCTCATGCACTCTATATTTCTGTTGTTTCTTTCTTTTTCATAAAACTTTGTTATTATGTAATAAATTTTGACAAACCAACTCCTACAGGAATGGTTTCCTATTGTACTATTTTTTCAAAACAATCTATTTTTGGGGGATTGCACTCTATCTTGCATGATAAGAGTTTGTTAATCCAAAACTAGTTTAAATAGTGATCATTGTTAGTAGTGAAAATAAATTTTGCTGGGATACTTTATGGACATGTGATTTTGAGAACTGATATGGAGAAGATCTCACCATTGGGTTTAGACCTGTGTGATGCTTACCCCATTATGTTCTTTCATTGCCTCGATCTTATGAAATATTATTATGTTTGATGCAACTTTAGTCTGGTTATCATATGGTGTTTCATATTATTAAGTATTTTGATGTTGTCTATAATTTGTTATTCCATTTTTATATCTGTGATTAATCTGTCATTTGATTACTATTGATTTATTTTATATATTAAATGATAGATAATATTGATGCTTTGAATTGAGTTTCCTTTCATTCTAAGTGTTGATTAACATAAGATCACCATATATTTACATTTATCACGTTATTTCTATATTCTCACTTCAACACACCTTTGAATTTATTATCGAAGTATTAGCACTTTTCTATCACAGATTTCCCTCACATGCAGGACAGTTAGGAGCTCGAATTACACAGGAATATAAACTAGTTGATCGATTAGTTACAGGTTAGTTTGTTTTTTATTTGGTTAAATTATTTATTAATGGAATAAGATAGCATGAATTAGTTTTGACTGTTTATGTATTCTTATTTCATTCATATTTGCTTAGTATTCATTAGTTTTAGATCTTTAAATATTCAAAAATAAAACAGAAAATGTATGTGCTTTCTTTACTCTTTATAAACACTTTTAAGAACATCCATTTCACAAGATGACAAGTAAACCTCGCAAACTGTATATAGATTGTATATAATCATATGCACATATTCATGTTTTTATTTCAACACTTGTAATTAGTAAATTTATACTCTTAGCATCATAGATTTTAGATTAGTTTCTTTCCTTTTATTATTTTTAGGAATTCAGTTGGCCAACAGAGCCATTAAGCTCATCGGGTCATTTCATTCCAAATGGATTGGGTTATTTAGACAACCCTGTTTTGGATTTGACCTTCCAGCTGACGATGTGTCACTTACGCCCATCAACACATACCCAAGAAAATTGTGTCTGACAGAGACCCAAAGTTTACCTCAAAGTTTTGGAAGGGGTCATTCAAGGGGTTTGGAACAAATATGAACTTCAACACAACTTATCATCCTGAGTCTGATGGGAGAAAAAAAGGGGTGAACCAAGTGATAGAAGATATGCTAAGGATGTATGTGATGGAAAATCCATCTAAATGAGAAGACAACCTACACTTGGTAAATTCTTCTTACAATAATGGGTACCAAGCATCACTGAAGATGATCCTATTTGAGGAACTTTATGGAAGAAAGTGCAACAGACCAATAAGTTGGGACAACCCAGCTGATAGAGCAGTGTTTGGGCCAGAGTTTCTTAAGGAAGTGGAAGAGAAAATGTTGTAGATTAAACAAAATTTGAAGGTTTCCCAAGATAGGAAGAAAAACTATGCTGAAAAGAACAGAACTCACAAGGAATTTAAAGTGGGTGACCATGTTTTCTTGAAGGTGAAAGCTAATAGAAGTTCCTTGAAGCTTGGAAACTATTCCAAGTTGTCAGCCATATATTGTGGGCCATTTGAAATCCTAGCGAGGATTGGAATAGTATCTTATATGCCTGCATTGCCTGCATTTATGTCTATACATAATGTATTTCATGTCTCATTTCTTAATAAATATATACCTGATTCTAATCATGTTATTGATTGGAATGTGATATTTCAGGTGCAACAAGAAAGTGCTTTTCATGTACATCCAGTGCGCATACTGGACCAGAAAACAAAGCAGCTCTGAAATTGAGCCATAGGGCTTGTAAAAGTCTAGTGGGCCTGGTACGGACCTAAGGACACAACATGGGAGAACGAAGATGCTATGCGGGCAGAATACCCACATCTTTTTGAAGATTTTGAAAATCTTGTTGATGTTGTGTAAATGAGTTGCACTGAGGACAATGAAAAAATAAGGGGAGGGGATTGCAATATCCCAAGGCCGAGACCTGATTGTAATTATGAATGTAACATGTTTTGTAGACTGGTGAGCCAAGTAATTATAAGTTGATAGGATTGTATGTTCATTAGACCGAAGAGCCTAGATGCTAAGGTCAGTGCGCCTGATTTTGTATATAAAATTATGTAGATTATTATTAATATAACAACATCGTTGCTTGTAGATTGACCAAGAAGAAAGAGTTATGGGGGACTAAGCTTCACTAGGTAGGGAAAGGGATGGGGTTGTGAGGCTAGGAAAAAAAGGCTAAGCTTAAGATCCTAATAGAATAATATATTATTATTCTAAAATATGTAAAGAGGACACTAATTTAACCTAAGTTCCTTTAGGGATAGGAACGAGTTCCAAGTGGGGGGAGCGTGCTCCTGGAGAGCCAAGTGTCATCCAAAATGCATGCAAATTTGGGGGGAGCATTCTCACCATTCTAGGAATTGTGATCATTCCAACCATATTCACCATGTGGACGATTCAAACCATTATTCAGACCAGTCAGACTAGGTTGGCCATCTGTTGCCTCGATTGAACAATGTGTTGGGCCCTTCATTTTTGGATAAGGAATTGTACAAGTTTTGACTGAGCATGAGTTGCACAAGCTTCGACAGAAGCTGGACAGCAGAGAAAGAAAGAGAAACAGAAAGTAGTTGTGAAAGACAACGCAACGCCAGCTAAGAAAAAATAGTTGCAACAGAACAAGGAAGCGTGCAAGCTAAAATAGAAGACACAACACATCTATATATAGGGTTGAACATAGTGTAAAAGGTTTCTTACCATTGTTGTTGAGGTTGGTCAGTTGATTACGAGTTGGTTCTGAGTTGATTGTTGGGATTTGAGTCAAGTCGAGTCTTGAGTCTATAATGAATTTGATCTATCAGTTTGAGAATTGGAGCTCTGTGACATGAGTCTAGAGTCAAGAGTCTGTACAACGCACTGTTGTGTAATTCTAAGTCTATAATCAAAGAAAGATTATGAACATAATGTGAAGAAGGACCTAAATTTTCAAATACGATGTGTCTCTGTGTTTTTACTTATGCATTACAATAATTATTTATGTCATATAAGTTGTATTTGATGGTTCTACATTTAAATGCTTGTTTGCAACATAAGTAGGTTCGATTCTTTCACATGTATGTTTCACATCTGTTCATGTCTCTTGCGCAAGGTAAAGAATGATTCCTGAAGGCTCTATGGATCCTCTTAAGTCTTTTCCCTACCCTTCCCTATCTATTTGTCTTAACAGATATTCAAGTGAGACTTCTTCTCTTTAGAGGAGATGAAAATGCCAACGCTCTAGACTACACGGTACCTTTTGTTGGTAACCTGAGAAGGAACCTAGCCTAATCAAACATGCACCAACAAAATGGTTCCATTGCTGGGACCTGTAATAAAAGGGAACCAATAGGGAGAATGATTCCACGAATCCATAGATATGGTATTGAGAAATGGTGGGAAATAAATTGTGACGCCTTCATATGGAAAGAAGTAGAACTAAGGCGAAAATTGGTGGAAAACACTCATGAAGCAATCTTTTACTCAGAAAGATCGAGCGACTAGTACGAGATTTTATGGGTTAAATGAGTGGAATAATTTTTCCAGTGGATAAAGAGGCTCAAAGAAGCTCCATAGTTCCAAGGACGAGTCAAGAGGATCTACGTGTGGGAAACTGAAAATCTAGCAGCACTTCAGAGGCTAGATTGTCCAATCACGCGAGCAATTGATTCCTGTGTCAGCACAACATCAGAAGGATATATCATCAAATTTGTAGCTGAGAACCACCAATATTTCTCGTGCACAGAGGAAGTTTTCAAGAAATATGTAAGGGGAAGACTCTTGAGAGAACCCCCCCTATGGATTAAGGTTTTCTTGATGGAGGCGGGGATGTTGACTATGTCCCCAACTAAGATGGAAACGTAAACACCCTCTCTTGGGGTAGGGCGAGGTGGGGTGAGAGTCATGGCATGATAGAGGGGAAGGATTCTTCGACAATTGGGGGATAAAAAAGAATAATTGGACTCAAGAGACAAGTGAACCTTGAGGAGAGCAGCCATACTTGAGAAGTGGTAGCGTGGCAAGATCAAGAAAGAAACAAGACAGTCCAAGAATTTGAGGAAAGAAGGCGGATCAGGAAAAGTAGAGGAGAGACAAAGGGAAGAGTTGCAGAAGATGAGAAGACAGGAATGACTGGTCAATAAAGGATTAAATGAGAGAGAAGAGTAGAAAGAAAGAAGTCCCCAGGAGGTGAGACAAGAAGGAGAAGGTGCAGATGTAAGAGAGGAATAAGCTGGCATGAATCTTGAAGAAGAAAGAGAAGATTCACCCCCAATAACAGGAGAGATTGGGAATCCGACCGAAGAGATTGTCCCAGTGGAAGAAAATGAGACCCCCTAGATCAAAGAAAACTTCCCCGAAGTGAGTGGCACCAGCCCTGAATCACCCATACCCCAAGTGTCTTCTATACAAGCAGTAAGTTCGATACTACCTTCGCATGCTAGTTCTATTCCAGTACAATTAATTAGCCAGTCACAACCAGGAAGTGTAAATATAGGGAGGATATTGGGATCCCCTAGTAGATCACAAGCAGGATCGTTAGGATTTATATTGATAGTGACAACTAGATCAACAATGGTTGGCCATGCGGGAGGTTCGATTGCTCGATACCCAGAATTGTGGGGTAAGGGAGATGAAGACGTTGAGCAACACTAGTTCTCGTGTGAAGCAATCTGGAGATCCAGAGGGACTCTAGATGCGAATAAGTTGTTTGAGTTATAGACTACCTTGAGAGGTCACACTCTCAAGTGGTACATGAATATCATTGAGTTGGGAGTGCCAGTAACGCAAGGTCAAGCATTCACACATAGCCAGGTATGGAAAATGTTCATAACATATTTCAAACTACCCCAGTCAGAACAACAAGCTCTATCTGAGTTGTGTGAGATCCAGTAGTGGGAAGGTGAATTAGCATGGGAATACAATCATAAGTTTAAATATTCCATAGAGAGGCTCACTCATCCAATCCACGAAGAACATGAAAGGGAGTGGTACATTCAGGGGTTTTTGCCTCTGACTCTGATTCCTCTAGCAACAACAAATATCCACGTTAACAGATTTCGTGGAATAATCGATGAAGATTGAAGCCATGGTGAGATACCCTGGGAGTCTAAGAATGACTAGACCCCCAGTAGATGTGAATCTGACACAACTACAAGGGCAGATATCAACACTTACAAAAAAGACTCAAGATCTAATGATAGCCAGACCAGGACGACCACAGTTTTGGTGCACCGGATGTTATACGAAAGGTCATATGGTGGAAAAATGTCCATGAATAAGGGGAATGGGACCTCCTCAAAATATGATGGTACCCCCACCAGGACCCGAGGTAGGAGTTGCACAAGTTTCTATGAAGTTACCATTCCATAACCCCACCCCGTATCATGCTTTCCCAGGAGACCAAGCAGCACCAACAACTGAGTATTGTTAAATCTGTCGAATCCATGGGCATGGGCCAAGACATTGCCCCATTATGCAGAAATACTCAACAATTCCAAATACAGTACACTTTGATTTATGCACATCTACCATGCATACTATCAATCAATGTAGAGTGTTGGATGCACTTGGAGACAGGTTAGACCGAACAACATTCAGGGTGAATGAAAACCATTAGGGAACATGAAGAGGTCGAGGAGGTGGATCCAAAGGAGACTTTAGAGGAGGAATAACTAGTGGAAGAGGGCCAAGAAGATGTTATAACTGTGATGAGAAAGGTCACATGGCTAGAGACTATGCTCATCCAAGGTGGCCTTCGTGCTCTCATTGCAGAACCAACGAGCATGCAACTGAAGACTGTCCATAATTGATTGCAAAATGGGAGGATAGAGTACAAAAAAGAGGAACTAACCTCATTAGTTCAGAAATAAAGAGGTTTATTAAGGGACAATTGCCCAACCATAATATCGTTACTTGAGGAGGAGTGAAGACAGGAGCTGATGATGATCCTCTACCTCAGATCCAGAAAGAAACACCTAAAGAAAACAGGTATGACCCTCTAAAAAACAAGTTGTTCTTTAAATATGCCATAGAAATATTTCAGAATATTCCTAGCCTGGAGAAGCAAGATAAACCCCCACAAGCTATTTTTAATCCTAAGATGGCGCAAGTTCCTTCTTCACCCCCTGCACCAAAAAAAACTGTAGCCATGCTAAGACAAACTAAGAAACCTCAAAATGTAGTTGATCTTTGGCTTCAATTATTCTCTAACATTTTGGGGAATGATCAACTAATAGAAAAGTTGTGCAATGCGCTATACCTAGTTTTAGGGAATGAAGAACCCCTAGAGGAAAGAATAAGGGATAATCTTCCTGAGAAGAGTACTCATAGAGTGCAAAAAAGAAAAGTATGAACTAGAAAAGAATTTAGACTAGTAGCCCAGTTAGATTAATTTGAGTTTAAGGATGTCATGTTGGATCTGGGTTCTGATGTGAACATTCTTCCTTAGAAGACCTGGGAAGCCTTTGGAAAACATAGGCTAACATATTCCCAAATTCAGTTAAGAATGGAAAACCAATATTGTATCTTCCCCATAGGAATATTGGAGAATGTGGAAATAGATGTTGCGAGAGTCAAGACAGTGGCCGACTTTGAAGTCATTGAGATCATGGGAGATAAGGAACCTTACCCTGCACTACTTGGCATTGATTGGGCCTATGAAAATTATGCAGTAATCGACTTAAAGAAAGACACCATTACCTTTAAGGCCGAGGGAATAAAGTTAGTTCAACCTTTGGATCCATATGTAGGACCCAGGTATATAGAACCAACAGACTATAATATGGAGGGAGAATACTTGGACCAGTTGTACACCATAATAGCAGGAACAAGAAACGATTATATAAATCTTACTATTGATGGATCAATAAGTTGGAGAAGCATACAGTCAACAGATGAAGATTTAGAATTGGATTTTGACAGTTGACAACAAGGTTCGCATGAAAGATTCTCAAGAAGATGTGCAATTGTCATAGAAACTAGATGGGTTGGGACAAAAGTTAGAGAACACCCATTATACGATGGAACCTAAGATCTAGAAAGTTTTTTGCACAACATGGAAGAAAATGTAAGAGAATATCAAAGAATATCAGTACTGGATTTAGATTTTCAGAACAACCCTGCCAGATGGTTGGATAATCATAAAGACATACTCATAACTTGGGATGAGGTGAAGAAAGCTATCAAGTACAGGCTCCAGAATAAGGATCAGTTGGAATCAGAGATGTAGATAGATCTCCAAGTTGCGTAACTATTCAATGGAGAATGGGATCCTAGAATACATATTGAATAGTGTGCAATACAGTGGAAAGTCGCGGGAATACCCTCTCACTTTTGGGTTCAGGTATTTCCCCACTCCCTAGGTCCAATCCCATAAGCTTGGTTCATACATGAAGTAATATCCCTTGGACGAACCCAAATGTAAATATAATCCAAGTATATTTAAGATGGTGATTTGTTTAGACATCATTTTTGTAATACACCTTTCATGGCATGGTGCACACATATACTGCGCAGTAAAGGGATGTAATGTGCACACATCTGAATATTTTGTGCAGTAACTAAGTTAGGCCCAACCTTAAAGACATAGGATATAGCATGCAGTAAAAAGTGTGTGTGATATTAAGGTCAATGAACCTTTGTGTATATAATATGCATTATAGGCTGGTGAGCCAGTATTATAAGCCAAAATTCTTATATCTTGGAATTAGGCCAGTGCGCCTAGATGTTAAAGGCTAGAGCGCCTACTTTGTACATGACTTATGATTAATATAAAATACATCACTGTGTGCAGACCGACCACGATAAAAGATATGGGGGACTAAATTTCACCAGTTAGGGAAAGGGAGGGCCAAAAGATAAGGGAATATTATATTAATATTTCCCTAAACATAAAGTATGGATAATTTTACCCTAAGTTCTAAAGTTGGGGACAAGTGAACAAAAGTAACTTCTGATATGACAAGTGTCAAGTTGGGGACATGCATTCATATTGTGGGGAAACTTAGCTCAGGGGATTCTCTCTCAGAGGGGATTTTTACGAACAGAGGGGGGGGGGAACCCACAGATGGACCATCGTTTTGACAAAGAGTTCACAGTGATTCCCAGAAACACACTCAGTTATCCAGTCAATGACTCCATGACCATTTCCACTCATACATTCCATTATCCTTGGGACAACCATTCCACCTTTCCAAAACCTATTTCCCCATCCCTTTTGGTTTGCGTACCTGGTTAGCTTGGAGTGTGATTGAAGAAGTGGGTTGTCAGGCCCGTGAGCAGTTCTCTGGGTGAGAGAATTGATGAGGATTGATTTCCATAGATGCTAAACTGTAGCTATAGTGCTCTGAGACTTCTATTCCGGCCTGTTGCTGAAGCCATGGAAGGGAAGTGGGGCAACTGAGGGAATGTTGAGAAGAGAAGGGGCACACTTCCTTGGGTGGGACAGGCATGTGGGGAATGAGAGGCTATAGGATGTTAGTTGAGTGAGCAGTTCTCTAGGCGAGAGAATTGTTGGGGATTGATTTTTGTAGGTGCTAAACTGCAACTACAGGGATTGGAGACTTTCGGTCAGGCTTCTTGCTGAAGCCCTGGAAGGGAAGTGGGGCAGTCGAGGGACTGTTGAGAAGAGAAGGGGCACACTTCCATGGGTGGGACAGGCATGTGGGGAATGAGATTCTGTAGGTTTTTAGTTGAGTCAGCACCTGAGACAGAGTATTTCCTGTTGTCTATGAGCCTTATCCTAGATAGAAATCCATTTACCCTAGGTGGAGTTCAGTCCCATCTCGGGGGTGATTCACTGTTGAGAGTGAAGAACAATGTAATCTATGGCTGGGAGGTTTGTGGATGGTCTATAAGCAGTTTGTGGTAGTCTTTCTAAGATAAGTACCAATTTTATGAAATATGGATATGTTGTTGTTATTTACATGCCCATGTTACAATTTTATCATATATGTGACTATGAATGCTTGTGTGATTATGGGTAATTTCTTGTAAATGATGCATATCAGTAATTACTATTATTTGTAATTTAAAATTCATGTTACAAAAAGTAATTGTTTGTTTATGTTAGATGTAAATCTTCCACGAGCGTGCTGTATGTATATTTTTAGTTGCATGCATTCTAAAAAAGTAAATTTAGGTGGCATTGCTTAGTTGACTACTGGGTATGCTACTGTATGTTCCACGGCATGGGAACAAAAGATGTTCTCTAGAGTAGCATGTCCCATCTTGATGGTTGGGAAGGTTACCGATTGACATCAGAGCATGAGTGGTTTCTCTGAAGTGGCGTACCCTGGCCTTAGGTTGGTTGAGGGGATCATTACAGTTTGGTATCAAAGCCTCGGTTCAAAACTGAGCTTGGATGGACCAAAAGGGTGCAATTGAAGTGAATATTCAGAGAAAAGTAACTTCAAAGTGACCAGAATTAGAGTCATAAAGTGTCATTGGAAAAAGGTTGGCGTACTGGCATGCGTGGTAAATTTGGTACCACGCGGGAAACCATGGCATGCCAGTGTGCATGGTAAATTATGGTGTCATGTAGAAGATTATTATGTGTAGATGCATGTGCTAAAATTAGCATTGCGTGGTAAGCACACACATAGTAAGGTGCACATGGGGTGCGCAAGTATTTCTTAACGCAGAGGAGTTTTGTTGGTACGTGCATAAGTATGAGTATAAGATGTTTCACGATGGTGTATTTAGTAGTGTGCACAGATATTTGAGCATGAAGGAGTATGTTAAACTTGACATGGTGCATGCATAAGACGAAAATGCATGTGGAATATCGGTGCGGAGTATGGAAACTGTGCGCAGTGGATATTGGTGCACAACGCCAGAGTAGTGTGTGTAAGTAGTCGGTAAGATGAAAAAGAAATGCGTAGTAGATTTAGGAGTGTGGAGAAGCATTTATCTTGTAAAAATTTCTATGCATGATAATACAAATGAACTGGTCAATTTAATGCGCGCGAATTCGCTTGGAAGGCGAGGAGTCTGAGTTTAAATTGCATAATAATAAAAGAAAAATAAACACATAACCGCATTGAAGCATTAATTTTGAATTTAATTTCTTCTGATTTAGACAGATGAAAATAAAATATAAGACTACAAGAAAAACTATTATAAAGAAAACAAGAGACATAACATCACCAAATAGAAATTGTAATACAATATTTTAAAAATTTGTTTCTGTATTTATATAATCATATTAATCACAAAATTACAAAAGGGTGATGACAACAGTTAACTTGTTGTAAAAAGGGTTGTTGAAGAACAAGCCTATCATCTCTGGTATTCTTTAAATCCGCTATCGTTTGTTCAAAATTTGTTGAGACATGCTTATCTTAGTTGAAGACTTACTTTAGCTTAGCGATCTCTACCTTTAAAGAGGAGTCTAACCAGACCAATTTATTTTCTCTAACACTTTTGGCCACTTTAACCGTAGATTCTTCTTTCTTATGCTTCTTACTCCTTTTCTTCTTATCAGCTGGCCTATTGATGACTAAGTCCTTTATAGTGGGATTCAGTTTGACATCTAATCGTGAGTCTATAACCTGATCTGTGTGGAACTTAGTTGCTAGAAGGTGCGCGAGGACCCTTTCCTCCTTATTTGCAAGAAATCCTAGCATGTTTCTCGAATAACCAGTCTCACTTGAATTAGATTTTTCCATGTATCTCAGTGTGGGGATACCAAAATGTGTCTTTACAGAGAGCAGGAAGTTGAGCATCTTGAATATTACTACAGTTATGGATACGCAGATATCTTCATACTTGGGGAGTGGTAATTATACAAATCCATTTATGGAGTGCAGACAGATTACGTACAAAGAGCATTGGGTTTCCATGCTCGACCAATCCATTTTGAATGATTATCTTTTGAGTTTGTTACATGGAGGTGTTCAGCTGATTCCACATGGCTGTGAAGTATCGAACGAATGAAGCAGGGTGATCTTACTAGCCCTCACTCGCTCCATGAGTGGTGGATTTGACATGTTGAGACACATGATACCACGTCTTAGCGAAAGTGGTCTTAGCAATACCACCTTCTTGCACAAGTGTATCTCGAAAGACATTACATGTCTCTTGAGACTTAGGTCTTATCTAGAATTGTCGTGGCAATAACACCAGGAAACTGGGAGTGACAATGTTGATGTGTATCTTGAATCAAAATGGTGCATATTATCATGAATTATTGATTGGTTAGTCTGATTAGTTTCGATGGTTGCACGTTTTGCAGAATTAACAACAACTCGGTCAAGACAGACTAGTGCATAGTATGTAGGAATGGAAGAGGCACAGGAGAATTATAGTCATCCAGAGAAGAGCAGAGGGATGGATGTCCATTTGGGCATGGAAGGAACGAACTCCAATGGACATGGAGAAGAAAGGAATGAAGATATGAATATGGCTGAGACCATTAAGAATTTTCAGAAGGATGTCCAAAGACATAAAGCTGATAATGAAAGGCTTATGAAAGCCAAAGAGTAGCAGGATGACTTCAACATGAAATTGTTGGAAGGTTTGAATAGAATAGAGAAGAAATTGGCTAAGGAGAGTGACTCAAGTAGATCTGAGAGTCACAAATATTCAAAGGAGAAAAGAGAAGTAAAAAGTTCTAGTAGGCATCACCATTATTCCCATAGGCATTCCCATAATAGAGCAGGCAAAAAATCAAGTCTATCCCCTATCATAAAGTATCATAGATCTGGGGTGGATGAGCTGCAAGGAGAAATGAACAAAATAAAACCTCCTACATTTGATGGTGAGCACAAGAATGATGAAGATGTCGAAACATGGTTGCTAGGCATGAAGAAGTATTTTCAATTGCATAATTATTCTTCTTATGCTGAAGGTAGAATTGCTATCTATGAACTCAAAGGAAAGGCCTCCATGTGGTGGGATCAACTTGTGCAGGTACAACACATTGTAGAGAAAATTGTTACTTGGAGAGAATTCAAGAAGTATTTTGAGAAGAAATACTCGACCAAGAGATACTATGACAAGAAAATGAAAGAGTTCTTTGAACTTAAGCTTGGAAGTGTGACTATAGATGAATATGAGAGAAGGTTTTTGGAAATGTTGAAGTATGTCTCTTTCATTAAGGATGAGACAGTCAAGATTCAACGGTACTTAAGTGGATTGTCAACGTGCATTAGTGACAAAATATAGTATGATGATCCCAAGACATTAGAAGATACCATAAGAAGAGCTAAGTGCCTATATGACCAGTTGAAAGCAAGACCATGTTTCCAAAAGGCTTGGGAAGACAATAAGAAATTCAAGATGGATCAAAGGAAGAAGGGAGCTAAACCATCATTCTTCAGAAATAATCCACAATGGAAACAAATGCATATGGAAACCAAAGTGATTGACACAGGGAGTCAAGGTCCAAGACAACCACCTATGCAATGTTGCCATTGTAAAGGAGACAATAGGTTCAGAGATTTTCCTCACAGAGGTGAAAAAGGTAAGGTTTTTCACAATGTACAATGAGCTGAGACAGTAGAGGAAATGGGAAGAAATTTTCCAAGGATTTATGCAGCCCTGGACAACAAGAAAGAAAAGTATTAGTCCCACATGATTGAAGTGGAAGGTATGATCAACAACAAAACCCTTGTTATTTTAATTGATTTAGGAGCTAGCCATAGTTATATAGACCCAAAGATGGTGGAAAGTTTGCATTTACCAAGAAGCAAGCATGGGAAATCTAGTTGGTGCAATTGGCTACAGGAGCCAGAAGAAAAGTTAATGAGATGGTTAAGTCCTGCCTCATAGACATGAATGGACTAAATACCAGGGCATATTTGAACATCTTACCCTTAGGTTCCTATGAATTTTTAATTGGGATGGATTGGTTGGACCCACATCATGCTCTATTGGATTGTCATAACAAAACATTCACTTGCTTGGATGAAGAAGGGAACTAAAGGAAAGTGCAAGGAATTCCCAGGGCAGTAACCATTAGAGAAATTTCAGCATTACAGCTGAAGAAATGTTATATAAGAGGATGTCAAATATTTGTAGCTCATATGGATAAGACACCTGAAGACAAGGTGCCAAATTTGGAGGATTATCTAGTCCTAAAAGAGTTTGAATATGTATTCAAGGAAGTACCAGGACTACCCCCAAGGCGAAACATTGATTTCTCTATAGATTTGATGCTTGGAGCAACAACAATATCAAATACTCTTTACAGAATGGTCATTATGACAAGGTATGGTCATTATGAGTTTAGAGTGGTACCATTTGGATTGTCAAATGCACCAACTGTTTTCATGTGCTTAATGAATGGTGTTTTCCGAGAGTATTTGGACAAGTTTGTCATTGTCTTTCTGGATGACATTCTTATATATTCAAAGTCATAGGAAGAGAATGAACATCATTTGAGGATGGTGTTGCAAGTATTAAGGTAACATTAATAGTATGCCAAATTGAGAAAGTGCTCATTTTATCAAAAACAAATTCATTATTTGGGGCATATCATCTCAAAAGATGGGATAGAAGTGGACACTAAGAAGGTAAAAACCATTAGAGAATGGTTAGGACCAAAGAATGTGACAGAGGTCAGATCTTTCATGGGCCTTGCAGGCTACTACAGGAGATTCATTGGAGGATTCTCAAAGATAGCACACCCAATCACTTCCTTGAAAAGGAAAGGTATGAATTTTCAGTGGACAACAAATTGTGAAAGGAGTTTCCAACATTTGAAACAATTATTGACAAGTGATCCAATAATAAGGATTGCAGACCCAAATGAATATTTCATTGTATGCACAGATGCATGTAATGAAGGACTGGGTGGAGTCCTCGGTCAAAATGGATTAGTGATATGTTATGAATCAAGGAAGTTGAAGGAGAATGAAAGAAACTATTCCACTCATGATTTGGAGTTGGTAGACATAGTGCATTCCCTGAGGAAATGGAGACACTACCTCATGGGGAAAAGGTTTGAGTTAAGAAGAGACCACAATGGTTTGAAATATTTATTTGATCAACCAAATCTAAATGCTAGGCAAAGAAGATGATTAGAATTTGTAAGTGAATATAACTTTGATATAAAGAATATCAAAGTGTAAGAAAATAAAGTGGTCGATGCACTCAACAGGAGAGTCCATGAGCTTCATGCTACAACCATCAACATGTATCAGGCTGATGTTAAAATCAAAATTCCGGAGGCTACAAATACAGATCTTCAGTATAGAGAATCGGTAGCATTTCTACAGTAAGGTAAGACACCATAGAAGATGGATATTTATAAGTTGGGAGTATATGGAATACTATTGCACAAGAACAAAAATTTTATACCAAATGTCCAGGACTTGAAATGTATAATTTTGCATGAGATGCATAATGCTCCTTATGCAGGGCACCCTGGATATCAGAAAACCATAACAGTGGTTAAGATCCAATACGTTTGGCCAGGTATGAAGAGATAAATTGCATAATACATTGCTAGGTGTATGGAATGCCAGAAAGTTAAAATAGAGCATAGGAACCCAGTAGGATTTTTTCAACCTTTGCCCATTCCTGAATGGAAGTGGGAAGTAGTGACATTGAATTTTATTACAGGATTGCCCAGAACAGGAAAGATACATGATTTGATTATGGTAGTGGTGGACAAGCTCACAAAAGATGTCCATTTTATTCCACTAAAAACTAATCACAAAGCAGCAGATGGTGTTGATATTTTCATGAGGGAAGTGTCACAATTGCACGAAATTCCTAAAACGATTGTGTCTGATAGAGACCCAAAATTCACCTCAAATTTCTGGAAAGGATTGTTCAAAGGATTCAGAATGAATCTGAACTTTAGTACAACTTACCATCCTGCGACTGATGGACAGACAGAGAGGGTAAATAGAGTGATAGAAGATATGTTGAGAATGTATGTGATGGACAAACCATCGAAATGGGAAGACTAGCTACACTTGGTAGAATTCTCTTACAACAATGGGTATCAAGCGTCATTGAAAATGAGCCCATATGAAGAAATTTACGATAGAAGGTGCAATAATCCAATAAGTTGGGATAACCCCGCTGATAGAACAATAGTTGGGCTAGAATTGCTCAAGGAGATGGAGGACCAAATGTTAAAAATTAAGCAGAATTTGAAAGATGCCCAAGACAGACATAAACGTTGTGCTGATAAAAAAAAAATACACAGAGAATTCAAAGTGGGTGATCATGTTTTCCTAAAAGTGAAAGCTAACTGGAGCTCCCTGAAGTTGGGAAGTTGCGCCAAGTTAGCAGCTAGATTTTGTGGACCATTTGAAATCCTAGAGAGGACTGGTCCAGTTGCTTATATGATTGCATTGCTTGCATCTATGTCTGTTCATAATGTGTTCCATGTATCATTGCTAAAGAAATATATACCCGATGTTAATCATGTTATTGATTGGAATGTTATCTAGGTGGAGCAGGAAGGCGCTTTCCAAGTGCATCTGGTGCACATCCTGGATCGAAAAATCAAACAACTCTGGAATTGAGCCATAGGGATTGTAAAGGTCCAATGGACCTAGTACAGACCTGAAGACGCTACTTGGGAGCATGAGGATGCAATGCAGACATAATGCCCGCATATTTTTGAAGAACTTTGAGAATTTTGTTGTATATGTGTACATGATGCACTGAGGATAGTGCATAAATAAGGGGAGGGTATTGTAATATCCCTCGACCGAACCCAAATTTAAATATAATCCAAGTATATTTAAGCTATTGAGTTGTTTAGACATCATTTTTGTAATACAACTTTCATGGCATGGTGCGCGCATATACTGCGCAGTAAAGGGATGTAATGTGCACATTTCGGAATACTGCACATAGTAACTAAGGTGCGCACAACCTTAAAGACATAGGATACAACACACAATAACAAAGTGCACACAATATTAAGGTCAGTGAACCTTTGTGTATATAATATGCATTATAGGCTGGTGAGCAGTATTATAAGCCGGAATGCTTATGTCTTGGAATTAGGCCAGCACGCCTAGATGTTAAAGGCTAGAGCGCTTACTTTGTACATGACTTATGATTAATATAAAATACATCATTGTGCGTAGACCGACCATGATAAAACAGATGGGGGACTGAACTTCACCAGTTAGGGAAAGGGAGGGCCAAAAGACAAAGGAATATTATATTAATATTTCCCAAAAAATAAAGTATAGATAATTTTATCCTAAGTTATAAAGTCGGGGACAAGTGGACAAAAGTAACTTCCAATATGACAAGTGTCAAGTTGGGAACATGCATTCATATCATGGGGAAACTTAACTCAGGGGATTCTCTCTCAGAGGGGAGTTTTACGAACAGAGGGGGGGGGGGGACCCACATATGGACCATCATTTTGACAAAGAGTTCATAGTGATTCCCAGAAACACACTCAGTTATCCAGTCAATGACTCCATGATTGTTTCCACTCATACATTTTTATCCTTGAGACAACCATTCCACCTTTCCAAAACCTATTTCCCCGTCCGTTTTGGTTGGCATACCTGGTTAGTTTGGAGTGGGATTGAAGAAGTAGGTTGTCAAGCCCATGAGAAATTCTCTAGGCGAGAGAATTGTTGGGGATTGATTTTCGTAGATGTTAAACTGCAACTACAATGCTCTGAGACTTCTAGTCCGGCCTGTTGCTGAAGCCCTGGAAGTGAAGTGGGGCAGTCGAGGGACTGTTGAGCAAAGAAGGGGAACACTTCCTTGGGTGGGACAGGCATGTGGGGAATGAGAGGCTGTAGGATATTAGTTGAGTGAGCGGTTATCTAGGAGAGAGAATTGTTGGGGATTGATTTTTGTAGGTGCTAAATTGTATCTACAATGCTCGGAGACTTCCGATCCGGCTATTTGCTGAAGCCATGGAAGGGAAGTGGGGCATCTGAGGGACTGTTGAGGAGAGAAGGGGCACACTTCCTTGAGTGGGATAGGCATGTGGGGAATGAGAGGCTCTAGGCTGTTGGTTGAGTGAGAACCTGAGATAGAATATTTCCTATTGTCCATGAGTCTTAGCCTGGATAGGAATCCCTTTACCCTGGGTGGAGTTCAGTCCCAACTTGGGGGTGATTCACTGTTGAGAGTGATGAAAAGTGTAATCTATGGATGGGAGGTTCGTGGATGGTCTGTAAGAAGTTGGTTGCAATATTTCTAAGATAAGTATCAATTTTATGAAATATGGATATCTTGTTGTTATTTACATGCCCATGTTACGATTTTATCATATATTTGATTATGAATGCTTGTGTGCTTGTGGGTAATTTCCTGTAAATGATGCATATCAGTAATTACTGTTATTTGTAATATAAAATTCATGTTACAGAAAGTAATTGTTTGTTTATGTTATATGTAAAGCTTCTGCAAGCGTGTTGTATGTATATGTTTAGTTGCATGCAATCTAAAAATGTAAATTTAGGTGGCATTGCTTAGTTGACTACTGGGTATGCTACTGTATGTTCTGCGGCATGGGAATGAAAGATGTTCCCTAGAGTAGCATGTCCCGACCTGATGGTTGGGAATGTTACTGACTGGCATCAGAGCATGAGTGGTTTCTCTGGAGTGGCGTACCCCGACCTCAGGTTGGTCGAGGGGATCGTTACACATGAGGAAACCAGAAGATAGACCAACGACTGGAAAAAACTAGCAGCTCTTTTTTGCAAGGACTTCTCATTTACAAGTAAGAACATTGATTTTGAAGTAGTCCTGCAAAAGATTAAATAATTTCTTTTTACAGATAATGGTAATCAAAAATTAAACATAGTAGTATGTTCCAAACATAACCAATAACTTCAGACTAATTTCCACTTGCCTTCAACTATTAAA
>ML839538.1:56076-66793 GCA_009831015.1 Picea engelmannii | reverse complement strand
CATAGATTGAGAGGATAGATGATTTTTAAATGTGATGATATAATAATGGTAAACTCTAATGAAGAAATCAAAACTGAGTGTGTGTCTGACAAGGGATCATATATGAAATAAAAACAAGATTTAATTGAAATACAAAACTATCTACAAAAATTCTTAAATGAAGAGTGATAAGGAGTGAGTTTGATAGAGATCACAAAACACTCTCTTCATTGAATGCAAAGTGCCAATATGGTAGTAATTTGGCAATGCTAAGTTATCTTAGAAAGTGGGCTATGTTTCTCACATTGATAAACTTTATCACCAAACGTAAATGGGTTCTTATAGTTGCAATGGATCATAGAATGGATGCAGAGAGTCTATTTAAAATTTCCATGTCTACTTTGAGTTATTTAGGGAGTGAAATGACAAAACCCACCTAGATTTTATTATTTTTCTGTTTGCACCAATAATCTCTTATGAAGAAACCATGCCCAATTTTTAGATTATTTTAAGAATATGATGTTAAGGTAGAGAAGATCCCAATACATAAATTTTTCCTTAGGCCTACGAAATGAAATATCCATAATGAAGACTATTCTAAAGAGGGTTTTGAGCAAACAATTCATGGGTAAGCGATACTACAAAATATATCTCTTGTTAATGCCACATATTACTCTATAATTTGGTTTGATGAGGCATGTAAGTTTATGGGAAACATTGTTTATATATAGTTGGTCAATAATGAGTATGTTGATATAGAAGTTGTAGTGATTAAAACAACTAGCAAACTGTTTTATTTAAAGTGGAATCCATTCAATGGATGCATTATTAGTGATACACACAACAAAATCATGTTCAAGTGGAAGATCTTTGGGCCACAATTCCTAAATTTCTCTTGTGTTCACTATATAGATAAATTGAATTGGAGGAAATGACCCGTATTCCTAATAGTAAAAATTGAGCCAAATCATTGAAAGTTGCAGAGACTAAATCCATAATGTAGCACCAAGGATTATACTAGGGATTGTGTAAGAAAAGCATGATCATGAAACAATAAAATAAAACAAATGCATAAATAAAAAACAAAAGATACACAATACAATAGAGACACAAATATACATGGTTCACCCAGTGTGAGCTACGTCCACTAGAGAAATTTCCAGGTCCTTGTTTTCTATTATCCAACAAAATGAAGGGATACAACCTACAACACACCCATTATAACTCTCTCTTCTTTCTCTCACAATTTTCTCTCTCAGAATATAATATTCACAATAATACCCAGCCACAATAAAATTCCCTCATAAAAGAGGGTTTTAATATAAGGAAAAAAAACCCTAACATAATCTCTACCGTTAGATCTACGACCTTATAATGAATGGTCCATATATAATACAAAATTACAATATACATTTACAAGGAATTTTTTCCTTTGGGGGCTTCACCCCCGAACCCTCGCTGGCCCTCGGACCCCGTAGGGGGGGGATCCCCCCCTGCAACCCTCCCATGTGGAGGGATGTATAGTATTTCGAAGTGTACAATCTTCATGGGGTATAAACATGGTTGAAAACAAAGACCTCTAAATTAGGAAGATAATCAAGCTCCACAACCAACAATCTCCCACTTGGAGACTAATCACAACAACTCCACTGTTGTTGTACCTGCTGGACTATGATCCACCTTGGACCTGGAAAATGTCTCATCTTCACCTTCATGCTTGAAGACCAACTGAAACTGGGCAGGAACTTAGTTTCTCTCTGGTTACTCCCTTTGTTAACATGTCTGCATGATTCTAGCTAGTGTGTATCTTTTCTAACTTCAAATGTCCATCTTCTAAGACAAATCATATGAAATGGTACTTGAGTTGTATATGCTTAGTCTTCAAATGGAAGGATGATTTCTTTGCAAGATGAATGGAACTCTCATTGTCACAATACAACATGCTATTCTCCTACTTCTTTCGAAATTCCTCCATAAACCTATGTAACCAAATCATATCTTTACTAGCCTCTGTAGAAACAACATACTCTACCTCTGTTGTTGAAAGTGAAACAACCTTTTGCAGTTTCTAAATCCAACTTATTGTTGTTACACCTATAGTAAAAAGACACCCTTTGGTGCTTCTTCTACTATCTTTATCACCTGCCATATCTGAATCAACATATCCCCATAGAAGAGTGTTTGAACCTCCAAAAAATAATGCATGAGTAGAAGTACCTCTCAAATACCCGATGCTAGTGGGGAAAATCCCCCCATTACTATACTAGGTCGAAATATAGGCAGAGCACTAACTTCCCTTAAAAGACAACCCTATTTATAAACTACCCCAAAATATATGAACATAAATACAAAAGAGAAGAAGGAAGATTAGTAACTGCACTTGTGGTCCTAATGTACAATGTAACTTCCTTCACCTTTGTATCTACCTAAGATGCGAGTCTCCTCCCAAATCTGACCTACAAGAACACTCAAGCATACAATGCTACAAAAATAAAATATCTAATTATCAATGTTAGTATTCAGATATAAACATAGATACATTAATTAGTAAAGATAACAAGACGCAATGTATTGGGACATGAAAATAACTTTTTTATTCAAAGTGAAGATTAAAATATTACAACCTTCTTATCAGCAGACGCTTCGCGAACCAGGTCAGGGATCCTCTTACTGTTGCTCCAAGTGCATCATTCCCAGGATTCCTCTCACAATAAACTAATCTCCTTGGGAAAAGGGAAGGGATTGCATAGGGAGAAAGGGATGAAGGGGAATGCTAAGGCCTAATCTTAGAAAGGGCTGCAAAACTTGGGCTAGAGGGGAAGAGATTTTTGCAGAGTTTCTCTGTTCTAATGTTTGATGCTAGAATGAGACCCTGATACCTCTTTTATGACAATAAGATGTTTATTTATTTTGGGGACGAGCTACAATGGGTAAAATGGTTAGGAAACCTCCAATAACCCGTTAAAGCGGCCAAATTCCTTGCAACTTTTTATTTTTTGCAACTTTTGGAGTTAAATGTGGGTTGTTTAGCATGCAACTCACGTATGCACGTGGGATATCTAGTATGCAACTAGCATGTTTACGTGGGAAGTAGTGCAGCAGAGCATGTACATGCTCCAAAAAATGGATATTTAAGAGAGAGTCCCAACAATAATTTGGAAAATTGTGTAAGTGAAAAGGCCAATGCCATGTATGCATAGGTAGGGCATTTTTCGGCTATAAAAAATGCCCCCTAATGTGTGATTTTAGAAGAGAAACTGATGGTCGAAATATATTACAATATCTTTACCAGTGGGAAGGCACAGAGTTGAGTGAGCCCACGACCAGAGTTCAGGAGCGCCCTATGTGCAAAGCAATAACAATGTCTCCGAGGACCCATACTTGGGATGAACTAATCATGGATTCCAATCAAGTACACTGCAGATCCATGTCATATAAATATCTATATAAAGTGTATTTGTGATAAATACACAATGTATATACATCTAAAAATAATTCGATGATATTTAAGTACAATATAATATGCATATTCAAGAAGTATTAATGCCTGCAGTTGGAGATGAGGACACCATAGCTCAGGCAACAACTTCAAGATCTTCAAAAACTCCGATAAGAGTACAATAGGAGTGTAAGACTCACTAATTTGAGGCCTTTAACATGCCATCGGGGAAATATTGGAGGATATTGATCATCAGGCACATAACTTCTTCTATTTTGAATATGGACTTGACTGGACTCTTGGGATGGTCGACTCATGAAATTCAAGAGACAAACTCTAGAATGGGTGACTTAGGTTGGATAAAACTTCCCTTGGAGAAAAGCACAAAATATGATCAGACTCGGGAAACGTAATATTGACATAAGTATGTGATGTAGGAGGCACCACAAACTCTCCATATGTTTGGAAGAGTAACCAAACGGAGGAGGACACAACTCTATGTAGCAAGAACAACTTCCTAAGGTCATACAAGGTCCCAATGCTTGGTGAAAAAATGGAAGGATGTGCTTTGTCTAAGGGCCACTATCTTTCTACCGAATAAAAGAGAAGGTATATCCCATCCCATCTTTTTGGAATATTTTATTTTTTTGTCTTTTTCAAATTTTTAACGAGTTTGAAAAAGAATAAAAGAATTATATGTTACAAAGGAGGAGCGAGTGTCGTGAGAAAGAAAACTAATTCCAAGAGCATGGAATGTAATATACCAAGACCGAGCTCCAGTTGTAATTGGGAATGTAAATATGTTTTGTAGGTCGGTGAGCCAAGTGATTACAAGCTAGGAGGCTTATGTGATGATCAGGTAGGAGATCTTAGATGCTAAAGGCCAATGAGCCTGTTTCTGTATATGTAAATACTCATATCATTAATAGAAATACATTGTTGCATGTAGACCAACCATGATAAAATAGAATGGGGGACTAATCTCCACTAGGTAGGGAAAGGGAAGGGGCTAAGAGGCTAGGAAAAAGGGATAAGCTTGAGGGATTATCTCTAAGAGAATATTATAATATATTTCCTAAAAGACTAAGGTTTGATAAAAAAACTCATGTTTTCCTAAGTTCCTTTGGGAAAAGGAACAAACTCCAAGTGGAGAGGAACGAGCTCCAAGAGAGCCATGTGTCAACCTTGGCACATGCAATTATATGTGGGGAAATCAGTTCATTTTGGGGGGTTCTCTTCAATTCTTGCGAGGCTTCCCAGACACTCACTGATGCATCCAGGGAGCCATTACATCAATTGTTGACCTCTGATCATGGACGCACCTCTGAAACCTGTAGACATTTGAGATATCCCATACTTTTCCTATAAATCACAATGCAGTGTACTTTTCCTGAACCCGTACTGTGCCTTAACGGTTGGTTGTTGCTTCCAAAGTAGTTCCTTGGTTGAGCATGGCTTGCTTCCATCTTATGTGTCCTTACCCGTTTTTGGTTGCTTCCTTCACTTGAGCTTGTTTCTAGTTGACAAGGAGCGGGAGTGAAGAGGCGGGTTGTTAGGCCCGTAGATTGAAGAAGCAGGTTGTCAGGCCTGTGAAAACCTCTGTCTAGGTGAGAGATTTTGTTGGGAAAGAGGAAGCTAGGTGTCAGGCCTGTGAGAAACTCTCTCCAAGTGAGAGAGATTGTTGGGGAAGTGATTTTCCTGGAGGGATCTCAACTGAAACTATAGTGCTCTAAGAATTTTTTTCCGACCTATTGCCAAAGCCATGGAGGGAAGTGGGGAAGTCGAAGGATTGTTGAGAAGAGAAGGGGCACACTTCCTCGAGTGGGACAAGCATGTGGGGAATGAGAGGATGTAGGATGTTAGTGTGGGTTGGCTCTTGGGACAGAATCCTTCCCATTGACTGTGAAAATTCCTATTGTCTCATCCTAGCCTAGGAATCCTTTTACCTGGGTGGATTTTAGTCCCAACTCGAGGGTGACCCATTACCGAGAGCGATGAGAAACATGGTCTAAGCTTGGGAGGTTCATGGAAGGTCTAGATGCAGGTTGTGGTCATCTATAAAAATATAAGTACCATGTATATGTTCATTTACATGATGTGTATTTGTACATGTTTTATATTGAGGAGTATTGCATGTATATGTTGTATGTGTAGGCTTATTGTTATTCCACATTAATCTGTATATTAGCAGAATATGTTGTCTATTTTATGTTTATATATATACATATGGTATTGTTAATGTTGTCTGTTAAGTTTTATATGTAGGTTGTTCCACAAGAGTTGTGTGGGGCATAGCCCAATAGGTCTATGGTTGGGTATGCTACAAAATTAGTATTAGAACTTAGAAAGAGTGGTTTTACGAGGTAGCACGACCCGAGATGGGTGTCTGGGGTTGTAACATGGAACATATTGATGCTCATGTCAAGGAGAAATTTGTAGGATAAGGACACTTGGGGAAAATTCCTCCATGGGTCAAGGTGTCATATCACAAAGGAAAAAAGTGTTGCAAGGATTGTGTTTAAGGAATGCTTCGAAGGTTCAGTTGAGAGAAACATGGAGCCAACATTAGGCCAAAGACACAAAGATGAGACCTGCAATGCAATTAAGCATGAAACAACAAGACTCCTTCCATGTAAAGTTTTACAAGCCCAGAGAAGGTAAGATCGGTCATTTTTTCATGTTTTACAGAGTCTAAAAAACACTAAAACAAGACTCCAGGGAGTTCCTTTTTCAAAAAAGGGTTAAAATTATACCAAAAATACGTCTCTTCAAAACTATTTTAACGAGTGTGACTGAGACAAGATCACTCGGCTATATTTTCAATTTTAAGGAGTCTAAAAAGAGCTTAACTATGGACTCACAACATTTTTCTAGGTTTAGTCTCCTTAGCCCGAAAAAGTATAAAATATAACTTAGGAGAACTCTCCCGGCGACACAAGTCTCCCAAGGAATACCTTTTTCCTGGATAATCTATTGGTTGGAAAAAGGGTTAAAATCATGTCGAATAGATGTTCTTTCTAGACCAATTAACGAGTGTGAAAGGAACAAAGTCACTCAACAATCTTTTCATATTTAGGGAGTCTAAAAAGAGCTTAACTATGGACTCCAAGGGGGTTCCATTTTCGTAAGTAATCTCCAAATCCCCAAAAAAAGATAAACCAAAACCAAGGAGAATATTCATTTTTCGAAAATTTAGTCCCTTAGGCCCAAAAAAGCATTAAACTTACGCCTGAGAATACTCTCCTGGTGAACCAAAGTTCCTAGGGCATACCTTTATTCATAATTTAAGTGTTCGAGCTGAAAAAAGGGTAAACTATTGTCGAACAAATGTGCCTTCAAATTTGAGTTTAGTGAGCGTGAAGGGAAACAAGATCGCTCAACAATATTTTCAATTTTAGAGAGTCTGAAAAGGGCTTAAAGAAGATTCCAGGGGGGATTCTTTTCTTAAGTAATCCAAACGAGACCAAAAAGAACAAATAAACTCTCGTTATATGTTGCTTTCAAAGTTTAAGCGAGCTAGAAAGACAACAAACCATGCTCTTAGGGAGTCCCTCGGGTATAGGCCATAAAAAGATGAAGAAGAAGTATGAGGCTTCAACACAAAATTATGGCGGGACTAAACAATACTCCCGTGCCTATGAAGTACTTAGGCATGGACACCAAATGGAAAATAAGGATCTAACTAGGATTACCATGGAAGGAAGGCTCTACCACATAAAGTACGACACACTTATTAGTAAGGAAGGATAGTGTCGCAGTTCAGTGGGGTCGATCCTAAGGCTAAATGAACCATGAAACATATAATGAAAAAATGAAAGTAGGGAAAAATCTAATCTATATGTCAATTTCGAGGTTAATTCCTGTCACAAGATATTGATATGACTAACAAATCTCAAAGAAAAAAAAAAGTCTCCAAGATCTTGTATATAAGGCCAATAACACTCATCAAGAAGTTAATAAATCCAATATACATAGAAACTTCAGAAAATAAGAGGTGCTACTGAATAAAAAACTTGAAAAATACAAACTTTGACTGTACAATATGTACGAGTTACCACACATCCTTATGGCTCATGCGTGGTAGTAGTTTAGGTAGAGCCCACTGCTAGGCTCTGACAAAGAGTATCTTCGATAGTCAACCTGGAAAGTCTCCCAAAAGGGAAGAAAAATCAAGCCACAATCTTCCCACGGTATAGAAATTGTAGTCATGGCTTCAAGGATAGCCTCATCTGAAGGTAATTCAAAATCTGAGAAATCATGCAAACGAGGAGGGTCGACAGTCCCAAAGGGTGAAGCAAACTATCCACATTGCATATGATGATGAAGGTTCTAGCGAGGAATGGAAGAGTCTATTAGCAAAGAATCACAATAACAAGGGCTTGAGGATATACAAATAACGAGATTAGACTCAAAAGGAAACTTGAGATCACTTGGACCAAGAGGGAGAAGACAGGGCTCCCATGCCCCCATTAGATAAATCAATGGATCAATTTCTCGAGAAGGAAAACATGAGTGAACAAGTTCATGCTTAGAAGCAATTGAACACTGAGGATAAGATGCCAGATAATTTATCTGTGGCAGGGTAGAGTCTACACAAATACGAGGAACATATAAAGGGGCAACCTAAACTAATGTTGAATTAGGATGGTGATTATCAAATGCCAACTAGTCGATAGTTATAATGCTTCCATTGTGAGAGAAATGCATCACCCAGAAGAGCGTAGACACCAAAACGTTCATAACATATACATAATCATGCCCAAGAAGCATATTGAAATATAATGGGCCTTGAACCACTATAACATTGAAAAGGACAGTCTTCCCACCTAACAAGATAGGTAATTGAGGAAGAATCCCCAAATATTTACTAGGATGTCTATCAAAAGACAACAACTCATGTGATGCAGACAAAATATCGGGAGAACCCAAATCTTTCCAAGCTGAGGATGATCAAATACTTGCAGAGGCTCCTTCAACTAAAAATACATCGGTAAATATTGTTTGAATTAACTACAACCCTTATTTGAAAGGGTGTAGAAGAAGGAAGACAAGGTTCAACAAGGTCATTCCAATCAAAGAAAACCATCATAGTACTTGGAGGGAGCGTGCTCGAAGTGATCAGAATTCCACCTTGTTTTGAAAGTATTGAATTGGAAATGCTAAAAATATAATCGATAGACACATCACTCCCCATCAAAAGAGTGGGATTAGCCAAATATTGCATCGACGTGACCACTTTAGTAGACTCGAAACTTTCCAAGAGAAGAGTCGGATCAGTCCAAGATTGCTTCAACGTGACCACTTTAGTAGACTCAACACTCTCCAAAAGAAGAGTGGGATCAACCGAAGATTGCATCGACATGACCACTTTAGTAGACTCAAAACTCTCCTGGAGAAGAGTGGGATCAACCGAAGATTTCATTGGCATGACCACTTCTTTAAGCACTATTTGAATAAGGACGCCTTTGTTGCTGAGGGTTTGGCTCGGTCTTGATAGATCAATTTTATCTTGGGTCTATGATAAACCTGGTTTTAGTGGGAGTGTTTGTAGTGGTTATTCGAGTGTAGAAAGAAGAATGGCGAGCTCTTCTCGAATCGACATAGAGAAGTTCAACGGAAAAAACTTTGAGCTATGGAAGCTCAAGATGGAGGACCTTCTTGTAGACAAAGATCAATGGATCGTTGTGGATTGTGGTACATAGCCTACTGGTACACCATCTACTAGCACACAGGCTACTAGTACACAAACTACTTGTACACCACCTACTGGTATGTCGAATGAAGATTGGGAGAAGTTGGACAAAAGTGCAAGGAGTATATTCGACTCTGCTTGGCAGATTTGGTGTTGTTGAATGTGTCGGGAGAATCTACAGCCAAGGAAATATGGGATAAGTTGGGGAATTTGTATCAATCAAAGTCCCTGGTAAACAAGTTGTTTCTTCGAAAGAAGTTGTATCATATTAGGATGGAAGATGGTGTTTCTATGACAGAACATCTAAATGCCTTTAATACTCTAGTAAGTCAACTTGTCTTTCTTAATATTACGATTGCAGAAGAAGATGAGTTTATTACTTTTTTATGTTCTTTGTTAGACTCTTGCGATAATCTGGTTGTAGCAATCGGTAGTACCACTCAATCTACATTGAAGTATGAGGATGTAGTTTCATCCTTGTTATCTGAAGAGATGAGGCATAAAAGCATGGATAGTCATAGCACATATGCTTTATTTGTAAGAGGTCGTACCCAAGACAAGAATCCTGGTAAGCCTTCGGGGGGGAGATCTAAATCTACAAGTAGATCTAAGTATCCAAGAAAATCTTTGAGGAAATGTTGGAAGTGTGGTAAAACAAGGCATTGTAAGAAAGATTGCAAGTCTAAGAAGGTTGAAAAACCAAAGGGATCTGATAGTACCTCTTCCACAGAGGCAAAAACCTCCATTGAAGAAGGAGGTGATGTTTACCTGGCAACTACAGGTACACATGAAGACCTTGATGTATGGTTGATCATCTCAGGTGAGTCATACCATATGACTCCTCATAGGGAGTGGTTCTCTGAATATGAAAAATATGATGGTGGTGATGTATTCCTAGGAGATGAATCAACAACCAAAATCATGGGACGTGGAAGGGTTAAGTTGTTGCTAAAATATGGAAGGATAGAACTCTCCCTGGGGTTCTGCAAATTCCAAAACTTTCTAGGAGCCTAATATCTGTAAGCAAGTTGGATGATGCAGGAGTAGATATTGTATTTGGAAAGAACACTTGCAAGATGGTATGAGGAGCAATGGTGTTGATGAAGGAAGTTCGGTGTGGAAATATGTACAAGTTGTTGGGAAGCACTTATACTAATGGGTGTAACTGTTCTATTGTCCCTGAGCAGAGAAATGAAGGAGACAAGACCAATACTGTCCCAGAAAAGAAGACCATGCTCTAGCATCAAAGACTGGGGAATATTGGAGAAAAGGGCCTTCAAACACTACACGGTAAAGGTATGGTTGAAGGTATGTCTAATTGCACTCTAGATTTTGATTTCTGTGAAAATTTCATATATGGTAAACAAAATCGAGTAAGATTCCCATCTGGTGCTACAAGAGCAAATGGGATCTTAGAGTTGATACACAGTGATGTGTTTGGACATGATCCTCTTCCATCCCTAGGTAAATCTGTGTATTATGTTTCATTCATAGATGATTTCTCAAGGAACTCATGGATTTATTTTCTTAGAAATAAATCTGAGGTATTTGATAAATTTAAAGAGTTTAAGGCTCTGGCAGAAAATTAGACAGAGAAGAAAATAAAG
>ML839537.1:21729-34230 GCA_009831015.1 Picea engelmannii | reverse complement strand
TGGTTGTTACAAGTACATTGTGGCTTGTACATTCACTGGAATTGGGAAGGATCAAAGCATGTTTGCCAACATACCTAAGCGTGTTCGATGGTCAACAGATTTTGTCTCACAAATTCTAAATTCAATATATGTGTGTGTGTGTGTGTGTGTGTGTGTGTGTGTGTGTGTGAGATTTTGATTCTCAAATTCTAAATTTGAAATATTTATGTGAGTTTAAAAGGGAAAGCACATATATAACTTTAATCTTTCATATATATATATATATATATATATATATATAGACTTATACGTATATATACACATCAATGTTGTAAATCTCGTCTTGGGGAAAGTATAGGCGAGGGTCTGGAATGTAACTTCTCGGTGACATCGGCAGAAAATATCGGAATATCGCAAGACCTCAAAAAAATACAAAATACTCATTTTTTTCAATTTTTTAAACATCTAAAGCAACAACAGCATCAAATAGACACATTGCTACATAAATATGAAAATACAACTAATAAATAAGATGCATAAGATGTGAAGTGGTCACATATCGTTACTAAACTGAAAATTCTGAAACATGTTCCTGATAGGACGATACAAAATCAAATCAAATGATCAAAATAAATGTATCTCATGAGATGAATCATCATGAGGCATTTAGATACTAAATAGTACATAATAAAATGAAAATGATAGATCATAAGAATCCAAATCATCGATTCCCTCTACCCCTTTTACGGGTAAAGGGCACCACTCTTCCTTTGGAAGCAGTAGCCAGTAAGTGGTCGTGGAGGTACTCAAGATGAGCTTGGAGTGGAAGCTCCAACTGCTCCAGATGCTCCAGCTAAGGTGGAAGGTGATGGGGATGAGGTGGAAGGTGAAGTAAGTTGCCTCCTCCCAGTCTATTAGAACAAATTTTTACCCTCCAATTCTGAGCTGATATATGTGTTAGGACAGCAGTATAAACTTAGCTAATTAAAGGAGTAAGGCCCCAATTGTCACTGAACAAACCCCTCTCTGTTTGAGATAGTGTTTGCTAGCCTCTGGGGGCAGTCCCTAAGCACAATGAAGTGCCTTGTTGCTGTCTTTAAGTCTGATTTCTGCGTAAAAAATCTACAAAACAGCAAGTTGTTTGTCTTGGACAGCGTATAAATGCAGTCCAAAACAATGGGGAAGAACAATCCTCTACGCTTGGAAGGAACTTGCAGGGTTAGCACAATGATAATAGTCTGGAAAAAGGAAGAAAACTATTCAAAAAGATCAGAATTAACCATAATGAACAGTTCAGAAAATGACATATCAGATCACAAATTTACCATAATACTGCCAAGAAAGAGGTTTGAAGACAAACACACACTTCTTTATTGATGAAGCTTACAAGAGGACTGTTTGTGCCACACTTGGCAAGCCTACAACTGGTACAATGACTACTTTGCTCAAAGAGGAGCCACTAGACTAGAGAACAAGAGAGAAGAGAATGAGAGAGACACTATGTTGTTGCTGCAAGAACCGACCAATAACCAATGTCAAGCATCCAATATATAGCACAATGAGGGCGCATATTCCAAGGGAGGAAGAAGAGGTCGCATGAATGGTCAAAAAAGGCAAGTGTGTGCGCATGGGAGGAAGAGTATGAGTGAGTTAAGCATGCGCACATGTGAGAAAAGCGCAAGTGGTAGAGATGGAATGATATATCAAGTGAGATGTGCATTAAGCCAAGGAGGAATGTGCATGAATGAGGAGAAGTGAGGGTTTAGTGAGAGATATAGGCGCATGAGAGTAGATGAAAAGCTTGAGTGTGAGTGAAGTGAAGTAGCATATTTAGGAGCAAGAGTTAAGTGGCACATGCAAAGGTTTAAGAGTGAGGAAAAACTTAGTGCACATGAGGGCATGAGAGTGGCCAAGTCAAATTCTCCCTAAGTTTTAGGGGATCTCCTAATTTTTAGGAAAATACGGTTTAAACTCAACTGGAGGCGAATTTTAAAGAGTTGATGCATGGCAAGTGGAGGGGTGATTATACGGAGGAATATACGGCTAAATTTAGGCCCAGTTATGCAACTCCATTTCCTCAATTAATTATTTATTTATGATCAAGTCTTGGAAATATGCACTCCCTGCCTAAGTGGATGGCACATCACTCTGTATATCTTCCACATGTCAACCTGTGAGGCTGCCACTTGGCACTGCATGGATGATGACCATACCTGCTAAATATAGAACTTTCTAAAAATAGCACCCCACTCCTAAATTTTAGGAAACCGTCCACATCATCCAGGAAGATTGGAAGAACACTACCACGTGTCACTATTTAAAAATAGACACTGCTAAAAATAGAAAATTGTCCAGATGCCCTTGACTTCATACTCATTGAACTCGTTTTTCTGCAAGGGATCCGAATATGTGATCAGAATTGACATGCGAGCCCCGGTGCTCAACCTGTTAAAAATAGTAAATTGTGCCACATCATCCCGGAAAAGATCCAAAAGACTCTGGATGTCCTAAGGATCAATATTGCATGCTCAGAATCTGAATCTGGGGCCTGGAACAAAACCTGCTAAAAATAGAAAGTTCTTGCACGTCTCCCGGAAAAGTGTCATCGGGCCTAGAATCATACAAGGACTCATACTGTATGCTCAGAACTACTCCAAACTGTCAAGAGACCCACTCAAACCGTGTCTCCTAAAATATAGCAACACCTAATCTATGTATACATCTCTCTCAAATATTCATGGCAACTAACTCAACTCTAACTCTGAACCAAACACCCATGTACCGATCATATACAAGTGCTAAACTCTGGGAGAATCTCATAATGTTATCCAAAATAATGCATGTTGGCTCTTAACCCTCAAGATTTTTAAGGGTGAAAATCTAGAGGTTAACAATGGCGACTCAAGGGGACAGGATCCCCCTATGGGATGTAGAGAAGCCATAAGAATCTCTTTCTATAACAATACTGCTTTGTGATAACGTTGTAAGATGTATTGATGATGCTCTGAAAACTAAGGAATGTGTACCAAGAATACCCCTATAACTGTGTGGAAGGAAAAAAGGCCCTATAAGCTGATCCAAAAAAACCTATAAGCTGACCTGTAGTACCAAAACTTGTCCAATGGACCATGGAGTCAAAGTATATAATCCTCCCACTGAAAACTGAAACCCAAGGGGTCTCTTCCAAATCCTCTACCTGCTACCACTCAATATGTACACTCCTCGTGGTAAATGTGTTGATGTCGACACAAGGGAGAGAGTCGTTGCATAAGATGTCAATAATGTAAACACCTATGAAGTGTGAAGGAACACCACCAATAATGTCAATGGGTCCTAAGGTACGAGCACAACCTGACACTATGAAAGATGTTCTGAAGTCGAACAGTGACAAGGATCATCCAATCAAGGCCCAATGATACTCAGCTTTGTTAGTTGCGGAATAACCACCAATGAGGCTAACGGTCACCAAGGTGCTCTACTGTTGGATCATCTGTAGATAATGTGTTGAATTCGATACAAGATGACCTGCTAAAAAGAAGAGCAATGATGTCTCTCTTCCCTCAGCATGAAGTGATAACTCAAAAAAGATCAAGAACCGGGTACCATATCCCTATGTTGGATGGGGGGGGATGACTAATTCAAAGTAGAGAACTCAATGATGAGAGACGAGGAGACTAAACATAAGATGACTCAAGACTCACTCTCCTATGTCTCCTCAAACTACCCATCCTAAAGGCTTAATGCTTTGGGAACAATGACAAACGGGACCCCCCATCCAGGCTCACTCTAATGATACACACAAAGGATCGGCATGCGTAAGATAGACATTCATATTTTGACCCAGAAAAAGCACTAGTGGAAAACCATTTATTTATGGAAGGAAAGACACACAATACGCGACCGCATGTTGATATAACTAGGCAAAAATCAGTGACACTTAAGCAAAGACTGAAGTAAAATAATGAATGGAAAAGATACTACAAGAGAAATATGGATTGCTATCCTAAAAAACTGCATAAAACCAGCAAGCTAAAAATATTGAAATGACCATTAGGTAAGGGAAAGACAACTACCCTGGACCCAAAAAAATTTTACCTCAAAGCCGCCATGATTAAATCATCATACTCAAAGGACCAATGTAACCATGCAACCAAATGATCAGTCCAACGAGAGAGGTCAACAAAGTCAACCTTCCAAGGGGACCAACTATGAAATCTCATATAACCCAAAGATACCTTGATGTACTTGCTGGTGAAGCCATAACTGAAGGGTCCCAGTACACTGAAGGTTGATTGGGACTTAGAACATGGTATTTCAACAGTAATAAGCACGAATGCATGAGAGTTGAAACTCTTAGCATCTACTTGTTGAAATACCTCCATCATTCTGAGCTCAACTAAGTCATGGTGAACTCTGATATCCAAGCTCTAATCAATCTCAGGATCCTGAAAAACAACCACGAGATGCGGAATAGTAGGCAAAGTGAAAGGGACATCATCTTCTGGTTGAACCAAAAGTGGCTCCTCCTGTTGTAATGGTGTCTGATCAAGTTGTTCCTAGACCACTATTGTGATAGGCAAGGATGAAAACTCCTGTTGATTGATCTCAACTTGGTTAACCTGTGGTTCCTCCACTTGAAACTTTTCATCTTCACTAATGAGAGGAACCAATGAACACTCTTGAGTATTCAAATCTTCACCTTCAACTTCTTGGAACTCCGCATGTGACTCAAATGGTGCAGCTATTGGTTCTGGATCATCTAAGATTGGTCTATAACCCTCCTGTTCATCTCTGGGAACTTAATATAGTGCAAGTTGTTGTTCATCTTCAGTAACACAGACTTTCTGCAATGCTTTAACAATCGGTAGTTGAAAGTAATAGATCGGAATGAAGCCATAGGCTTACATAAAATCTCTTTCCAACTTAATAGCAGCAACCTGGGCCTCCTCCAGAGTTCAAGGTTCCTTATTACTAAGAAAAATACCCAAAATGCCTCAAGATAAAAAATCAAAGCACGAGCATCATTAGGCCTTATAGTAATAGGAAATTCATAATAATTTTTAGAAAAACAAGCATTAAAATCGGTGACAGTTTCATTCCCATTCTTTTTAATATGAGTAAAAGCATTAATTAAGGAAGAATCGTCTGGCTTATTCGCCCATCTTTTAGTAAACTTCTCTTGGAACGAATCCCATCCATCAATGGAGGCATCCGAAAGGAATTTGTACCATGTTCGTGCCTCCCCCTCAAGGGTTGACACAAACATCATCATCGCCACATCCTCATGTTCCACCTCAAAATCATCCTACAATTTTGAAAAAGCAGCCAAGTGGTCCTCAAATGATTCTCCCGGTCTTCCTGCAAACAAGGTAATCATTTAAGCCATTTACATGCAGGTAAGTCATGAGGATAATCTGGGAATGCAACAAAGCTTACTGGATCAAAAGCAGAAAATCTCAACCTTAGTGGTGGCCTCACAGTTGCGGCCATATTGTTAATCTCATATAAAAACAAACACAATTGTTACTCTACTACTAGCTCGAGATGGAAATAAAAAGAAAGATGAAGATGTCGAAGATACACTCACCATAGTGCTCCTCGAAAAAAACTTACCTAAGAACTCTTACGCTTACCAACTTCGAGAGGAGTTCTTGGTGAAATGATAGTCTTGTTCCGGAAATATGTTAGAGTTACTTCAAGCTCGAAACTAGACCTTGTGAGGGAATCGAAACCGGATGATCTTCTTGTGTAAGTTCCCTTGTGGAGTCATCCCTGTATCCTATGGAGTCGTTAGGTGAGTTAGAAAAACTAAAACAATTAAAGAAAAAACTCATCGATTGTCGTTTACCAAGGTTGGCGTTCCCCGGCAACGGCGCCAATTTGTTAGCACAAATTTTTACCCTCCAATTCTGAGCTGATATATGTGTTAGGACAGCAGTAAAAGCTTAGCTAATTAAAGGAGTAAGGCCCCAATTGTCACTAACCAAACACCTCTCCGTTTGGGCTAGTGCTTGATAGCCTCTGGGGGGAGTCCCTAGGCACAATGAAGCACCTTGCTGTTGTCTTTAAGTCTGATTTCTGCGTAAAAAAACTATAAAACAGCAAGTTGTTCGTCTTGGAAAGCGTGCAAAAGCAGTCCAAAACGATGGGGAAAAACAATCTTCTATGCTTGGAGGTAACTTGCAGGGTTAGCACAATGATAATAGACTGGAAAGAAGAAGAAAACTATTCAAAAAGATCAGAATTAACCATAATGAACAGTTCAAAAAATGACATATCAAATCACAAATTTACCATAATACCGTCAATAAAGAGGTTTGAAGACAAACACACACTTCTTTATTGATGAAGCTTACAAGAGGATTGTTTGCGCCACACTTGACAAGCCTACAACCGGTACAATGACTACTTTTCTCAAAGAGGACCCACTAGACTAGAGAACAAGAGAGAAGAGAATGAGAGAGACACTATGTTGCTGCTACAAGAACCAACCAATAACCAATGTCAAGCATCCAATATATAGCACAATGAGGACGCATATTCCAAGGGAGGAAGAAGAGGTCGCATGAATGGTCAAAAAAGGCAAGTGTGCACATGGGAGGAAGAGTATGAGTGAGTTAAGCATACGCACATGTGAGAAAAGCGCAAGTAGTAGAGGTGGAATGATATATCAAGTGAGATGCGCATTAAGCCAAGGAGGAATGTGCATGAACAAGGAGAAGTGAGGGTTTAGTGAGAGATATAGGCGCATGATAGTAGATGAAAAGCTTGAGTGTGAGTGAAGTGAAGTAGCATATTTAGGAGTAAGACTTAAGAGGCACATGCAAAGGTTTAAGAGTGAGTTAGGCATGCGCATGAGGGCATGAGAGTGGCCAAGTCAAATTCTCCCTAAATTTTAGGGGATCTCCTAATTTTTAGGAAAATACGGTTTAAACTCCTTTGGAGGCGAATTTTAAGGAGTTGATGCATGGCAAGTAGAGGGGTGATTATACAGAGGAATATACTACTAAATTTAGGCCCAGTTATGCGACTCCCTTTTCTCAATTAATTATTTAATTATGCTCAAGTCTTGGAAATATGCGCCCCCCTACCTAAGTGGATGCCACATCACTTTGTATATCTGCCACATGTCGACTTGTGAGGGTGCCACTTGGCACTGCATGGATGATGACCGTACCTGCTAAATATAGAACTTTCTAAAAATAGCATCCCCTAAATTTTAGGAAATTGTCCACATCATCCAAGAAGATTGGGAGAACACTGCCACACGTCACTGTTTAAAAATAGACGCTGCTAAAAATAGAAAGGCATCTGGATGTACTTGACTTCATACTCATCGAACTCGTTTTTCCGCAAGGGATCCAAATATGTGATCAAAATTGACATGCAAGCCGTTGTGCTCAACCTGCTAAAAATAGTAAAATGTGCCACATCATCTCAGAAAAGATCCAAAAGACTCTAGATGTCTTAAGGATCAATACTGCACGCTCAAAATCTAAATCTGAGTCTTGGAGCAAAACCTGCTAAAAATAGAAAGTTCTTGCACGTCGCTCGAAAAAGTGTCATCGGGCCTAGTATCATGCAAGGACTCATATTGTATGCTTAGAACTGCTCCAAACTGTCAAGAGACCCACTCGAACTGTGTCTCCTAAAGAATAGCAACACCTGTTGTATGTATATATCTCTCTCAAATATGCATGGAAACTAACTCAACTCTAACTCTCAACCAAACACCAATGTACCGATCATATACCTGCCTCTGATGGGAACCAACCTATTGCTCAACACAAGTGCTAAACTCTAGGAGAATCATAAAATGCCAGCCAAAATAATGCATGTTGGCTCTTAACCCTCAAGATTTTCAAGGGTGAAAATCTAGGGGTTAACATAGTCCCAACGAACCCAAGTCCAACTACAAGTCTAACTCTCTGTGGAGGTGGTGGCGACATTGGCTGCACCGGAAGATCAATCTCCTCCTCAACCTCTATATCCAATGGAAGTGGAACATCCTCCTCCTCCTCCCTCTCCCCCTCCTCCTTCATTGTCTCCTCCTCCGCTAGATCATTTGCATTCTCCTCCTCCTCCAACCACTCGAGTGCCACCTCCACCTCAGGCTCCTCAATCTCCACCCTCCATTGACTAGTGGTGTCAATGGCATCCAATGAAATGGCCTCTATGGCAAGTTCTTTATCAAGTTGCTTCACCCACAGCCTTAGATTGTAGTAGACATATACCAAGTTATTAAGGCGTGGGGTACCTAACCTGTATGAACATTGAGGGCCATAGCTAGTGATAATAAATTGTAGTAAATTAAAATTTAAAATTAAAAAAAATATATAAACAATTTAAATTTTGATTGTTACATTTTTGAACATTTCTAACATGTTGCACTTCTTGGAGTGTATCTTTTCAAAGACACTCCAATTGCGCTCACACCCTAAAGAACTGCAAGTTTGACTAAGCACCCGAACGACAAGTTTCTGCAGCTCTGGGAGCTTTCCACCATAATGTTTCCACCAAACATCTACAATGAATAAAATGAAAGGAAGACAACAAATTATATTTCCATCAAGTAATAAATGTCAAATATAACATATAGAAAGGAATAAACAAAATTTGATATTGAAGCTTACCTGACATCCTTATGGCCCTATCTTGGACAGCCATATCATAGCCCAAAATCCCAGATGCCATCTTATATATCTCATTCTATTTAGAAATCTCTAAGCGTTCAGCTGGAGTCAGCACCATCCTCTGAACACACTGGAGGAAACCATCAATGACCTCACCATCAAAATTAAATCTACAAGCATAAGCGAATGCAAGGTTGAGGTAGAGTCCTACTCCATGAATGGGATGATGGAAAGTGTTATTCCATCGCTCATCAATCACACCCCATATCTGAGCTCTCTTGGTGAGTCCTTCCTCCCCCTTGTCATCATAGTACTAGTAGATAGCTTCCTTGGCCCTATCCATGGCCTCATACAAGTAGCCCATTGCAGGCTTCTCACCATCAAACAATCGAAGAACCTTTACCGAAGGTTCACTAATGGTACATACCTCACCTACTCCACTCCAGAATCTCTAGTCGTGTCCCACAAGTTGGGCTATGGCTTGCCCATGTTGTTTGGTGCTATAGACACAAGCAACCCACTCATCAGAAAGAAACATTCTCTGTAACTCCAACAAACTCTTGAGGAGCGACTGAAGAGAAATGAAGCTAGTAGCGAAATGTGTGATCGCGGGACGCACCAACTCTTTGTTCCCTATGAACTGTCTCATGAGTGAAAGAACAAATGTGTGATTATATATATGTGTGTGTGTGTATGTGTGTGTGTGTATGTGTAACGAAATGTGTGATCGCAGGACGCACCAACTCTTTGTTCCCTGTGAATTGTCTCATGAGTGAAAGAACAAATGTGTGATTTTATATATATATATATATATTGTCACACTCTGAGCTGAATCAATGATTTCCTTGATCCAAGGAAGTTTTCCCATGTCCTCTAGCATCAAATCAATGCAATGGGCGACACAAGGACTACAGTACAAGGATGGATACCTCTGCATAAGCATCTTCCCAGCAGCATTGTCTATGATGACTTGGACAACATACTGTGGGCCTATCTCTTAGATAATTCCATCCAACAACTCACATAATAATTGTGCATCGTTTGCATATGCACTTGCATCAACACTTTTGATAAACATTGTCCCCTTGGGACAATTAACCAAGAAATTTATGATTGACCTGCCCTTCCCATCAGTCCACCCATCTGACATCACGATGCATCTGATGGTCTTCCATGTTTCCCTGAGCTGAGCTAATCTTTGTGTGCAATCGGCCTTTTCCCCTTGAAGGAGATGCCCTCTCAATTCATGATAGGAAGGGCCCCTATACCTCGGGCCAACAATAGCAACAGCTTCAAACATGGAATGGTATAAGGGGTTCTTGGCAATGTTAAAAGGTATATCACTCCAAAGAAAACATTTGGCCACAAGCTTGTCGGCCTCCTCCTTCTCTTTTGTTTTAATCAATGATCGAATAGAAGGTTTCCCCCAAGGTGTTGACCTTGACACAAAGAAAGGTGAGGTTGATGAGCAGACTGCAGAAGTTGAGGTCCTTGTGGCTGAGGAGTGGGATTGTAGTCCCCCCTATAGGCACTTGTTCCAATGTTTCTACCTGCAAGTTCATTTTTGTGAGCCTCCTTTGCATCCCTCTTATAAGCCATCTCTATGATTGATTGGTTTGCAATACGCATAGTTTTCAGGTTAGTTTTATCACAAGCATCCACATCAAACCCACTGATTTTGGCAAGGTGGTATTTCAAGCAGCCAGTTCCTCCATAAAAATAAATTCCACAAAGATTGCATGTCAATATTTGTCTATTGGGAAGTTCTACTAGTTCACCATACACCCACATTGGATCCAATGGCTTTAGCACTTTGTTTAAGTGAAAATATTAAACCTATGGCACAAACAAAAACCAAAAAAAACACACGATAATGCAAAGCTTAAATAATGAGAGCTAGATGAATGTGGAATGATTGAATCTTCCATTCAAAAACAACAAGAAGAGGCACATTGCAAACCCTAGCCTAAATCTAGAAAAACAAACAAATGAAAGAAAAACATTTTATACATACCTGAAAATCTTGATGGTTTGAATTCTCACTCCACAATCTCTTTGCTAATGGCAATAAGATCCTTGGCTTTCTCCTTCTTGGACAAATGCACAATGTTCTCTCACACCTCTCTAGCTCTCTCTCACTCTTGCAATCAGACAATGAAGTAAAAAAAGCCCACTCGTGTCCTTAAAACCCATTTCTGGTGCACTTTTTCATGATTTCTAGCAGCAAGGCGATATTTTGGGTCGACTCGCGATATAATGATTGTATCACGATACTTTCAAAGTATCGAAAATATCGTGATACTTTAAATACAATATTTTGGACAAGGGTTTAACTCGGCAATATATCCGATAAATTCGATATATCGTCGAAATTTACAACACCGATACACATATGATAGCCCAAGGGGTTAGCTCAACCAAGTGTTGACAATGTTGTTGGGCATTTGGCAGCTAGTTTTGTGCCAGCATGTGCATGGTTTGAAATCCCCTTGGTGAGGCACACTAGTCTACGCTGACGGTTTTACTAGGGCTTCCATCCACGAATGTGGAGAAGCATCCCTTGGGTTTGTTATCCACCAAGTTGCACTAGGATGGACTTCCAGCGAGCCACCAAAGTTTGCAAAATTCTATGTTCAAAATTCAGAGTTCAGAAGTTCAGTCGGTCAATAAGACCAACCTTTTTCACATTTTCCATACCCTCCAGGGAATTGTAATAAGAGATGTTGCATGATGAACTTTGTAAAAAGTCTTAGCCACCTTTGACTTAGGCATGAGTTGTTACTTTGGAGTGTTTTTTTTTACTTGTTAATTATATTTTGTTGTCTAAACGCGATTTATAATTTATGAATTTTTTCACTCAATTTCTCCAAAGCTGGAGTATATACTCATGGTTAGGCCTTAGCATGGATCTAAGCCTAGTGACTAATGTATATTACCATGCTAAACATTCTCCTAAAGTTTTATGGAAATGTGCTAAGTCCCCCTTAGGATTTTTTAATTTTTTCAGTTAATTAAAATTTTTCCATAAAACAGAAATTTTTAATTAAAAAATAAACTTGTATTAAAAAAGTGGTACTAGGAGTCTTCCTATGCCTTGGGGGTGCTCATTTTTGGACCTAAGGCACCCATACTACCTACGTACCCACTTTGATGAGTGAAATTAGTGATTTTAATCACTAAAAAGTTAATTTTCCTCACAAAAGCCAAAAAAGACAAACAATCGAGAAAAATCAGCAAGAGCTATTTCCTGGGAAACATGTTTTGACATGTTGGAGTGAGATAAAGTCTAGAAAGGCTATGTGGCAACTATAGAAGACAAAAGGAAGATTGCTTGGTGTAATTAGATGATGTGTGAGGAAGTTTGAAGATTCTACCAAGAAGAGGTGTGCCCCTCTTGAAGAGAGGTGGCGCATTCCAAGAGGGGGCTGCCTACCTCTTGAGAGGTGGCGCCCTCTCCCCACTTCTTTGAGTTCACACTTGTCACTGTTTTTGTTGAAAAGAGAGATAACAGCTCTTTGGCTACCACTTGGGAGCTTTCTCCTCACACTTGGTGTGCCCTCCCTCTACACTTGGTGCGCCCTCCTCCATTGGGAACTCTTCCCTTTGGCTATATATTGAAGGACTCTCCCATTTGCAAACTAGTTGGAGTTGGGGAGCCTTGCTTGTGGTTGTATACTATTGTAATAGTTTTCATTTGGAATAAAGAGACTTTGGAGGTCAAGAAGGTGTGTTATACATGTGTGTGGTGTAGAAATTATCGGAGGTCCTATGAGGCTGCCATCTAAGGTCTGTCCTTGACCTTAGTATGGCTCTAAGTTTCAACTGTATGGCTGTCTTCTTTTGCTGTTTTAGGACAGCAAACAGTCATCCCACTTTCTGCTCAATGTTT
>ML839537.1:0-12258 GCA_009831015.1 Picea engelmannii | reverse complement strand
AAACCGCTTAGAACAAAAATGGTTAAATGATCTAGTCTTCATGCAGTACAACCTTCGGCTCAGGCGCAACCAATTGTTGAACAAAAGACCCGATACAGATCCTATTGTGTTGGATGATGTTGATCCAACTTCAGATTGGGTAGCGGAGACTCACCCACCAGAGTTTGATATTGACCATGATTTGGAGATGGAGTTAGCAGGCAGGCTCAGATGGATGCAGATCCACTATTAGGGCCTCGCGGTCCAATCCAGTGTCAGACGTGGCAAGCCCTAGTGAAACTGCAGGCAGTCATAGTCGTTGTCGTATATCTCATGTGCCTCGTCACGGTCGTACTAGTACTACTACAGCTAGTGCATCTTCAGAGTGTGTAGTCACAAATGTCCCTGATGGTGATGAGTCTGAGGTCGAGTTCGAGTCCGAGTCAGATGATGATGTCGAGGGCGAGGATGCCCATGCCATTTCTACTTCTAGCAATAGTGATGATTGATCGTTGATCATGTTGATCAATGAGATAGTGACTTGTAGTCTTGACTCTTGCTAGTATGTGTTTTGTTGTTGTGGTCTATAGAGGACTGAGGCCATTTTGACTCTAGAGCCTCCTTGATTATGTATTTATGTTCCGATCTCTAGATATGTATTGCACTTGGTGCCATTTTGATATATTCATGAGCATACTTTGAATATTTTGTCTCTAATTGTCTCTAATTCTTTGGAAACATGATTTAAAATCTTAAAAATATATTTTTTCGTTAAAATTTAAATATTTTATTTATTTTTTAAAAAAACTGGTTCATTGAAACCGGTTCGACCAGTTCATTACCGATTCCGGTATCGGTTTCGGTTTTTAAAACTATGGTTTTGAGTGGGCTTGCAGGGGCTTGTCCTATGGAGCGAGACAATTTTCCCCTTTTGATCCTTATGATCAAGCATGGATATGGTTGGGCAGATACTACTTCCACAGAGGTTCTTTTATCGATGCAGCTTCTGGACAATAGGTCCAGTTTCCACAGGTATTCCAGCTTGAGGATCCAGGAGTGGGGAATCCAATATGTATACGAGGAGCAGACAGTCATGATCAGAGTAGTGCAGCGCCAGCGTGGTGATCTTTGGCAGAGACTAGCATGGGACCCGGGGATTGCAACGCTAAGCATTTCATTGACTGATGGAGGAGAGTGGACCCTTGCAGAAGAAAGTTATTTTGACTTTCCATTGAGTTTCAGTGTTGAGGAGAGCACGTCACTAGAGGGTGATTCATGGAGGTCTTGCAGTACCTCACTATGGCAGCAGCATGTGCAGTTGGTGGAGACCGTGTTGGTCTTGGTATGGACTTGGAGGTTGGAGTCATTCCAAGACAAGGCCATGTGTCATGTGCAGGAGACTCAAGGTGTTGATATGTTTCAGGATTATGCTTCACAGGGTATTGCAGTTCACGTCCTGATGTGGGACCCAGGGGATGGAGTGCATGATAGTTCATCTTTGGATGGACCCTATTGTGTGTCCCACAGGTGGACATGGGACCTCGATATTATATTTAGATGGATTCAGTTATTGCTTGAGGACAAGAAATATTCTAGTAGGGAGGACTGTAATGTCCCCACTTTGGGACATCATTATATTACAGAGTGTTGTGATGACCAGAGTTGCCATATGGAGGTTATAGCGAGTGCAGGGGCTATTGAGGGGTATTTTGGGGTTCGGCTTGCATCGCTCATCTTAGTTCATTATCATGATCCATTCCACACAGCTTGGCTTTGGTTTCGTTGCATTCCGATGATTTCCGTGATTTTGAGTTATTTTGGGCTATATGTTAATTAAATTCACCAAAGAGGTCGTATTGGGCATAATACTTGGAGGAACCTCTTAGTGTAATAACTCATTGGAATCGGGAGGAATAGCACTACAGGATAGGATGATGAGAAGTGACTTTCAGTGGTCAAGGAAGCCACAAGAAGGGATAAACTACTTTTTAGAGGTAAAATGGTTAATTAATTAATTAAAGTGACTTAATTAATCAATTAATAATTAAATAAAGTAAAAGTCACTTTGGAGAGACAAGGTGAGCAGGGAGGATAAAAGAGAGATAGGGGCCTCTATTCTCTCATTATGTTGTTTATCATTTTGATATCTGGCTTCTCGCTAGTGAGCCCATGCACTTGGGGGTTTTGAGGGTTTTGACTTAACAAAACCTGGAGATCAGCTCGGTGGTGAGAGATCCCACCCAACCTGGTCCAAGCTTGGTCACAGAGGTGAAAGATTCCTCCCTCACCATTCTACATCAGATCCATTCTGTTACAGAGGGTTTCTACATCAGTCACAGGCTCAGAGGGAGCTAGGGCGCAGCTTCAGAGGGTTTCCAGCAGGAGGGCGCACCACCTTGAGGAGATTAGCACAATCCAGGCAAAGGAGAAGGATTCTGAGGAAGGGGACTTCTGGGTATTCTTTGTAGGGACTAGAGCGTCTTTCCTAACCCTTTCTGGAGGAGGTTTCTATGTTGTATTATTTATTGGAGCTCAGCACATGTTCAAAGAGAGGAGGGCGCACCACAGATTGAGGATCCTGTCTTTGGAAGGTCATTTCTTCATTGTTCAACTCGAGACTTTGTTAGAGGTTTTCCTTTGGACCGATCTATAGTTTGGCACCTTTCTCAGGGGATTTGGCAGCTTATTACTTGAAGGTCGAATTCTTGGTTTGCTTCAGCTAGTGAGGGGCGCATTGTACTAGGAAGATATTCATCTTTCAGTTGGGTTATGAGTTGGTTCATCTGGGTTTTTGATCTATAGCTTGGAGAGGCTTTTGGAAGCCTGGATATTCTACTATCTTGTCTTTTGGAGGCCAGACATTATACTATCTTATATGTATTCCAAATCTGCTCCATTTTGTATGAGGACCAACATTGTTATGAATAAAATCATATCTGAGGTATTTTTGGTTATTCCTTGTATTGTGGATCTTGCATCTTGTTGAGGTATTTCCATTGCTATATCTATTTTGATTATTGTTGCAAACACACATAAAACCCATCAGTATTATCCCTAGCGCAACTTAAAAGACCAAATCTGCAAAGTGTTTGACGAAATGCCACAACCAGAAAACATTTAAAAATCACATGAAAAACGCAATGTTCTTGGCATCTTGGCTTGGGAACATTACATTATCACTCCATAGGATAGGATTTATCTAGCTTGTTGTTAATCCTATTGTTCATTTATATTTAGAGGCTTTGATGTGTATGCATGTTTCGGTTAACTAACATACTCAAGTTTCTTTTGTAGGTGACACCATTTTTGTTAACAAGTTTATTTGCAAGATGTTATAGCTTACAGGTTCTCATGGCTTGGAGTGGTGATTGAACTCGGTTGCTTCTTCACAACTTCAAGGATCTAAAGACTTAGTCCCTTCTTAACTCATCTAAAGACTCCATTGCCCAAGGGTTCCAAGGCTACAAGTTTTTTCCTTCTCTCTCTCTCAAAAGAAACTCTACTTTTTTGGTTACTTGGTTGCATGCAAGTGCTTAGATCTATCTTTCATTTTAAATTCTGAATATCTAAGTTTGCATGCATAAGATAAATTAGATCTAAGTTTGTACTTTCAAGTTTCATCTAATGTTTAAATCTAGCATAGGAAAAATCTCCTCTTAGCATGGTTTTCTTTCAAAAATTTTAGAGGTTAAAAGGTAGTTATTTTCTAAAGGATTTCACTTTCTTATTTGGCAAATTAAGTGCCTTTATATTGTTGTTTTAAAACAGCAAACAAAGACCCTAAGGAGACAAGCTCTTTAGTTTTCTCTTCTTAGTTCATTTTTGTTTAATTTACACTAGTTTTACTTAGTCAATTTTGGGCTTTCATACCAATAACCAAAGACACTTCCAAAGTGTTTTTGGCCATCTTTTGTCATTGTTTGCTTGCTGTTTTATGCAAGTCGGCAAACAGATAAGAGGAAATTATGTCCATTTTGGGCAGATTTGGAGCATCTGGGACCCCCGAGAGCACCCATTTCTTCAATAAACAGTTGTAAAACATTGTAAAGACTTGTGACCCCCTTAATGAATGGTCACAAGTCACTCCAATAAAGAGTTATGTAATTTGCATTAATAAAATCAGTGGGGCTACAAGCTCCCGCTCTTCATCCCCCCTAGGGGGAACGGTATTTTTGGTGATTGTCTCAATTTTGCAATTTTAGCTTAGATTCAATTTTCACAACTAAGCATAAGCTAAAGTTAATCTTTGTATTCATCACAAAGCACTACAATCTCACATAAACAATAAAGTTAAAATAAATCTTCACATAGATTAGATTTCATTTGGAAAATAAGATTTTAATTGCTAGACTAGTTTTTCCTTTTGCAAAGTAGAACACTAATTGCTGGATTAGATTTCATTTCATGCAATTTCTTGTTTAAAATAAACAACTCCCCTCAGCTTCCAATGCGGTTCCTGACCCTTCCAGTTGCGAGTTTGTCTCGATCTTCTGGGAGTAAGTTTCATACACGCTGGGTTGGTCAGTGGTGATAGATTAATAGGGAAATCCTTAAGAAACTTTTATTTAGTGGAAACGTAAGAAAGTTTGTGTAAGATATCTGGCAGGAACTTTGAGATCCAGGTTCTCCCTGTCAGATCTCCCACATTCTCTTAGGCTTGTGTGTAAAATCAGAGGGACCTCCCTGTTGGATATTCGGCAAGTTCAACCTCCACTTTAGGGATTTTTTCTGAAGGGCCAAATCTAGTTTAGTCAAACACTTTATTTTCATGTAATAAAATTTATCTCATTAACCTACCATCAATAAATCCTAATAAAACACGCGATCTACATTGTCCACGATACTTTTAAGGCACTGGTCTCATTTCTACATTTACAAAGCCATTTGCTTCAAGCACTTTATTTTCAGTCATTTACTTTGAAGCAACTTTGATTTACTTGCATCTAACTTTGTCTCAAGTATGCTTTTTACAAGTATCTTTATGTATCTTATGGTGATTAATTGATCTGTGTATGTTTTAGAATAAATTTGTTTTATATTGGTTAATGCAATAAACTCCTAGAATACTAGTTGCTTAGATTTCAGTTTAAGCCTTAGATTATTTTATTAGGGACTACCCCCCTTGACTTAGCTAGGAGTTGGCCTAGACAGAGGAGTTGAGGATTAGGTGACAGCACCTTAACTTCTCACTTGCCCCCAAGGACACACCGAGTGGATTGAAGATTTCTTCCACGTTTCCCAGGTGTGTATAAGGCGGCAACATTTTTGGCGTCGTTGCCGAGGATAAATCTTTCTATTCCCGGAGTACGAATTTTGTTTTCCTCTTTTGCTTTTTGCTTTGTTTGATGCTTCATGTTTGTTTAGAATAAACTTGATCATCTGGCGACTCCACTTCAAATAATTTGACAAAGTATTCTACAAGGAGGAACTCACGGTTTGCTTAGCTTCATCCTTGAACCCGAAGGTGTTTTTGGAGGAAATTAGCCAAGCTTTCTTCTCGTAGGATCCTCAATAATTTTTTAGTCCCAATCCATTTCTGTTAGACTTTTCTTTTTTCTAATAAATCTAGTTTAGAAATGGATGATCTTTATAAACCTATTGATTTTTCTGCAATAAGTGGTTATCCACATTTGATTCCGGAAAAAGAAATTGAAAACTTGCCTTGTTTTCAAAGTAATAATGTTGTTGATGTTAGACGTCATGTTAAGAAGATCTCCCTTTACTTTAATAAATGTTGTTGTAATGCCTTATATGAAGATGTGGGAATGAAATTGTTTATCTTTTCTTTTGATGATGATGATCTTGATTGGTTTACAGAACTTAAGGATAAACGGGTTAGTACTTACAATGAATTGATTGATGCTTTTATGGAAAAATGGAAGGAGAAGAAACTCCAAATATAAAAACAGTCAATTTAGATGCTAAGAATGATACTTCATCAAATTCCAATCAGAAGTTTAAAGAAGTCATTCAAGCCATGGAATTTATCTATGCAAAACAGTTAAAGGCCATGGAATCTCGCCTTGTAGAGGCAGAAGCTTGTATCAAGTATTCAGACCCTATAGAGCCAGAGGTTGAATTTTCACTATGCTAGGCTCAAGCATGAAGTTTATTTCATTTTCAGCATTTACTTGAACCATAAACAAATGCAGCTACACCATTAACAATTGCTGCAATAACCAAGATCACCAGAAGAAATACCATGCACAAGAACACAAGAAATATCCTGGGAAACCCTTCTCAACAAGGGAAGAAAACCCATCAATCCTTTGCTATATTCTCAAGAGAAAGACCTCCCACACCATAGACCTAGCACACAAAAGGGTGCTCTCCAAAACCAATAAGCTAGCGCCCAAGAGAGGTGCGCACTTCAGCCCTAGAATATGTACTCGCTAAAATTTCCAAAATCACGTGTGTTGTGTTTCCTCAATGGGGAAATCACCTTTATTTATACTGGACTGGACACATCAAAAGTGGTGTCTATTGGCACAACAGGGCCAACCTCAATAACTTAGAATATAATTAATATTCACAATATTAATTATCTTTTACATTAATTATCTTTCACTTTATGGTGGGGCTGACCTGTACCCTTTACATCACAATTAGGGTTACAGGCTAAGTCACCTAACACGTCCAAACCCCCCCTCATGTCACAAATCCTACGTGTCGAATACGCGTTTAAAACGTGTCATGTTCACAGGACACGCGTGTCTTGAAAATAGAACACGTGTCTTGCTTAGAAAAGGACCTTGGCTTATGTTTTCTCATGCAATTTGCAGCTGTGTGGTGTTTCAGTGTGCAACTAAGGGTTAATTTGCCTTACTAATTCTATTTAGAGAGGTCCCCACCCCCTCCATTTTACCCGCCCTAGTAATTAATGGTAATATTAAATTCTTAAAGTAAAAGGATGAAACATTATGTTTCATCCTTTTACTTAAATTTTTAACATTACCATTAATTGTTTCAGGATGTTTGAGAGTGGTTCTAACCTCATTGGACTTCATATGGAGAAAGTAGAATTTTAGGTCCCATTCAAAATTCAACAGACTTAACAATTTTCAGGATTTCAAGATTGGCAGGATTGCAATGTTTCCACTGGTTTCTATCATGTAAGAGGGTATGAAACTGGCATTTAATCAAGGGCACCATACCCTTTATGTACCTCGATGTTGGTGGCATTGATTGTTGAACTCTTCTGTCACGACCCCAGTAAAAATGTACCCTTCACTCAAGTATAAACTCTTTTGTTGAACTCTTCTCTTTGTCATCATGTCAAGTGACTTAGTGGTGTATCTGCACACCGACCTCTGTCTTATTTGTAGGCATTGGGCAGGGAGAAGAGTGGTTGAAGGGAAAGACAAAGATGTGGGATGTGTTTCCTCATGATATGGGTTTGGACAATAGTGTCGAGTTGGCAATGTCATCATTTATGTTAGTAACTTAGTAACTTAGTAGTTACTAAGTTAGTACTAGTTGTATGATTAAATTTGTATCATCATCATGTAATTGTTTACAGTTTAATTATTTCATTTTTGCATGTGTAATTCATAATTTAAATTTTGATATATATATAACGTGCCCTTCGTGTCCTATTTCCGGGGGTCGTCGTGCCCGCGTCAGATACTCGTATTTCCATGTCCTCCGTGTCCCCATGTCAGGTGACTTAGGTTACAAGTAAATCTTACTCTTAGACAATATAGCAATGGATCTCACACACCCACTAGTGCTCAGCCACTAGGGGCACGTCCACCTGTGCTCAGCCACAGGGGCATCCTACTCAACAGATCTCTATCTCTCACAAGAGAATCATCTAGACAGACACCCACTAGTGCTCAGCCACTAGGGGAACGTCCACCTGTGCTCAGCCACAGGGACGTCCTACTCAACAGATCTCTATCTCACTGAGTCTCACAAGAGAATCATCTGGAGTACCACATCGTCTCAACTCTCTACACAGAGGAGAAAAATACACCCATCACATGGGAATACACATCATTTCATCTCAAACGACACACCCATCTCATGGGCATCTTCCCCACACAGGGGCACACAGTGTTCCATCTCAGTCTTAGAGAGGAACAACACACCCATCTCATGGGCACACCCAACTCATGGGCTCTCTCACAGGCAGACTCACTTAGTCTGTGTCCTAGAGGATGTCTCACAAAACTGTAATCATCAACACTCCCTCTCAACTAGGGAGGCATTCTCCACCAGTCTAAGTCTCTCACGGAAGTACTTGAACTTTGTCTTGGCAAGTAGTTTGGTGAAGATATTTGCAATCTGCACATGTTTAGGAAGGTACTGCACGTGTACTTCTTTCCTCTGCACCATGTCTCTGATATAATGATATTTTATCTCAATGTGTTTCGATCTATCGTGAAACACAGGGTTCTTAGAGAGCTTCACACAGCTCTGGTTATCACAATGAATAATGGTAGGATCCATCTCATGATCAAATAAATCTGTCAGGAGCTTGCAAAGCCACACTGCTTCGCGGACTGCCACACTCAATGCTATATACTCTGCTTCTATGGTACTCAAGGCCACAGAGCTTTGTTTCCTGCTGCATCGGGAAACCATGGCAGACCCCAAGGTAAAACAACAATCGGATGTGCTCTTCCGATCCACTGCGCTACCTACCCAATCTGCATCGGCATATCCCTGCAAACTCAATTCTACACAAGAGGCATATCTCAGGCCATATCCAACTATGCCTCGTAGATATCTCAATACATGCTTCGCTACTATCCAGTGAGTTTGTCTCGGCTGACTCATGAACTGACTAAGTACATTCACTGCATAGCATATATTAGGTATGGTGTTAACCAGATACATCAATGATCCAATCAGTTGTCGGTACAAATGTGGATCAATCTCGCCTGAATCAATAGAAGCATTAGTCATTTTCTTCAAATCCATCACAATCGGTGTAGGCATGGATTTGCACTCTGTCATACTGAACTTCTTCAATATCTCCACTATATATTTTCCTTGACTCAAGAAAATCTCATCAATCCTCTGCCATACTTCTAGTCCCAAGAATTAATGCATCATACCCAGATCCTTCATCTCGAATTCAGAAGTCAATGCTTGCTTGCATTCAGCAACAAGTCTTTCTAAACCAATGAGGAATAAGTCATTCACATACAGGACCAAGATTAGGCACTCATTACCAACAATATGATAATATAGGTTTGGATCAGCAGCACTCTTGCCGAAGCCCAAACTCATCAAGAATCCATCCATTTTCTCATACCAAGCACGAGGTGCTTGCTTTAGTCCATACAGGGATTTCTTCAACCTTCACACGTGAGATTTCTCGTCGTGTATCACGAATCCTTTTGGTTGCTCGATATAAACTTCTTTCTCAATCTCACCATTGAGAAAGGTTGTCTTTACATCCATCTGATGTAGTTTCCAACCCATAGATGCAGCTAGTGCAATGATAGTATGGATGGAAGTGTATCGGGCTACTGGAGCAAATATCTCATCATAGTCAACTCCCTCTACTTGTGAGAATCCTCTCGCTACAAATCTCGCTTTGTATTTCTTGACACTTCCATCAGCTACATGCTTGATCTTATAGATCCACTTGGAAGTCACTATAGACTTCCCTTCTGGTCTCGGAACAATATCCCATACATCATTCTTCAAGATGGACTGATATTCTTCTGTCATGGCATCTTGCCATACTTGCTCACCTGTCACTTCTCCATGACAAGAAGGCTCAGAATCAATGATGTGGCTCATGGTTGAAAAACAGCTCGAAAATCTCTTTTGTCTCTTGCTCTCTCGAGATGTGCCTTGAGGGGCTGCATGTCCCTCTGCCTCATGCAGAGTTTGTCGAGCCCAGGCAGGCCTTTTATGCCCTACTGCAATATCTCTGGGGATATCAACTGGAGCAACTGGATCAACTGGAACAATTGGATCAACTAGAATAATGGTTGTCTCCCTCTGAACTGTGGAAGGGGGAGAAGGTACTGTCTCACTATCAATCTCCATATGAGATTCTCTGGATCTTTGAAAGGCTATCTCTTCTTCAAAGATAACATCTTTGCTTACCTCAATCTATCTCTGACCAAGGATGTAGATCCGATATGCCTTCGAAGGTTCACTGTATCCCACAAATGTACCCTTTCTCCCTGAAGGATCTAGCTTGGATCTCTTCTCTTTAGGTACATGAAAATATACTGGGCACCCAAATATTCTAAAGTGTCCAATCTCAGGCTTCACTCTGGTGAAGGCTTCTTCGAGAGTTATGTTCTTCAAAATCTGGTGAGGACTCATGTTCTGAACATATACTGTTGTCATGCATGCTTCTGCCCACAGAGTCATAGGTAGACTCTGATCACGTATCATCGCTTTGGTTGCCTTGATGATGCTTCTGTTCTTCCTCTCTGCAACCCCATTTTGTTGAGGGTTGTAAGGAACTGTGTACTCCCTCTTGATTCCTTCTTCAATACAGAAATTGTTGAAATCCTTGGAGATGTATTCTCCTCCATTATCTGATCTTAGTACCTTGATCTTTCTTCCGGTCAGGTTCTCAACCTGAGCTTTGAATTCTTGAAATTTTGCAAGGACTCCATCCTTGGTCTTTAGGAAGTAAATCCAAGTTTTCCGAGAGTAATCATCTATGAAGAGTACATAGTACAAATATCCATTCAGGGAGGCAACAGTGATTGGCCCACACACATCTGAATGTATCAAGTCCAAGATTTCCTTGGATCTATTGTCACTGCTCAAGAAGGACCCTTTGGCATTCTTGTCGAGGGCACAACCTCTGCAAACACCTTTATGTTGAATCTGTAATTCTGTAAGGCCTATTACCATTTTCCCTAGAGCTGGAAGAGCTCTATAATGAATGTGTGCAAGTCTCCTATCCCATAGCTCACTCAAGCTAATAGTATCATGTAATAGGGCCCGGACTGGTCTGATGGTCAATCTGTATAAGCTGCTTTCTCGAACACCAATTACTCTGGCAGAATTTATATGTGAGTCCTTGTGCCATGCAAGAAATTTTCCTTCAGAAAAGGTAACCTTGTAGCCTTTGTCTTCTAAGGCAAAAATGGAGACAAGGTTCCTCTTCATCCCAGGTACATATAGTACTTCACTTAACTGAAGATGCATGTTAGAATCTAGTTGGAAGGCAGAAGTTCCAACCCCTTTCACATTGTATCTGGCATCGTCTCCAAGGACAACATGTAGATTGTTCTCTTTCTCAAAAAGATTTGTTAGGTGATCTCTAAAACCGGTCATGTGCCTGGAGGCACCACTGTCAATTAACATAGTATCATCATTAGTAGGAACCATACCTAAGAGTGTTGAAATGAATAAGAAGGCTTCTTCTTTGATGTCTTCATCTCTCTGAAGTTTTGGCTTCCAGGAACTGTATTTGCTTGACCCATCAAGCCTATCTTCCACTAAGGTTTTGTTCTTCATATTTTCAGATTCTTCACAAACCCTTGCCAACTGGGCTAGAAAACCTAACGGCTAGGCTAGGCTAGCAAACTTAGGTTTTGTTGGGCTTATGACTACCAACAATAAGCCTTGAAAGTCAGAAGAATACTGGTGAGCTGAAAAGCTCCTTCAATGAGTTGCAGAAACCCTAAATCTGAAATTTCTGCAGAAAATTGTGAAACCCTAGAAACCCTAGGGCCAAAAATCCAAAATTCTTGAAATTTCACTTTGAGAGTCTTTTGAGGTGCGCTGAAGGAGGCCGTACACTCCTGTCCAATTTTCAGCCCCAACGTCCAAGTGTAAAGTGCTGAAATCACCCAAAAGGAGAGGGTCGTACAGAATTGCAGAAAAGCCTAGAAGGTCGTACGGAATTGCAGAAAGGAGAGAACGGCTGCTTTAATGCTTGTGCAATGGCTTCTTCAAGACCTATGCTCTGATACCATGTTAAATTTTCACTATGTTAGGCTCAAGCATAAAGTTTATATCATTTTTAGCATTTACTTGAACCATAAACAAATGTAGCTACACCATTAACAATTGTTGCAATAACCAAGATCACAAGAAGAAATACCATGCACAAGAACACAAGAAATATCCTGGGAAACCCTTCTCAACAAGGGAAGAAAACCCAGCAATCCTTTGCTATATTCTCAAGAGAAAGACCTCCCACACCATTGTGTTTGATGATGAGTTAGGGTACATTGACATGACATATTAATACTCTTGCAAGCAATCTTATACTTTCAAGCATTGAGCATTGTCTTCTCTTGATCATCTTGTGTTATCCCCTTAGAGAAGATTATCAAATTTGAGTCA
>ML839536.1:0-36114 GCA_009831015.1 Picea engelmannii | reverse complement strand
GTGGATCTAAGTTATCTTAAATTTTTGTATAAATAGGAGTGCCTCCTCCATTTCAAGGGGAGGACTCTTGGAGCATTGTATCCAACTTATGATGGAATAAGAATCAAGCTTTCTTTTCACATCAGTTTCCATTCTCTAGTTTAGATTTAGAATGATTTAGTTTATGTGCTACTTTTTTCTTGGGAGAATTGAGCTCACTCCAAATATATCATAGTAGCATTTTCTTTTTGTTCTAATGCTTTGAATAGGTTTATATGCTTTATTGTTTTTATTAGAATTATTTGATGATCTTGATTGTTGATAGGTTATTTGAAACATTCCGAGAAGACCTTCTGTAAGGGAGCTAGTGTTTTCATGCCTACAACAACTAAGCCTTTTTAAGTGTATTTATTTTCAATGCATGAGTGTTTACTTGATGATCTTGATTGTTGATAGGTTTTGTGAAACATCTTGAGAGGACCTCCTGAAAGGGAGCTAGTGTTTTCTTTCCTACAACAACTAAGCCTTTTTAAGTGTATTTATTTTCAATGCATGAGTGTTTACTTGATGATCTTGATTGTTGATATGTTTTGTGAAACATCTTGAGAGGACCTCTTGAAAGGGAGATAGTGTTTTCTTTCCTACAACAACTAAGTCTTATTAAGTGGAATGAAAGAGTTAGGATTTGATTGAATTTTCTTAGATTAGAGTTAAATGCCTACTCCTGCATATATTTTGCTGGCATCATCACAAGCTTACGATCATCCCTGGTTGATAATTAAATGAAAGAAATTTAAGCAATTGAATTGCCCCAACATGATGTTTGCAAATAATCTTTGTGTGATGCATTTATTTTACATGTGATGTGTTTTATATGATTTATTTTCTTTATAAAAATTCATCGATGTGCGAGATACTGATCCATAATATAATTTGCTAATGAATCTGAAGTTGTGTTAAGTCCTCTTGGTATGTGTCTGTATTCTATAAATTCAAACATTCTTTCAAGATGACGAACTCGTAGGTAGAGACACAATAAGATATGATTGCGAATGGCGTAGACCCGATTAAGCTGACAAATCATGAGTTGAGAGTCTAGGTTAATGACCATATGAGATATACCTAGGGAGGAGGCCTCGGTTAAAATTCCAGTGACAACGTGATATTTTTCCATGTTATTGGTTTTCGATCCTAGGCAAATGCCTCCTGAACTCACTAACTCATTAGAGTGGTAAATGACCCAAGCTGCAGAAGCAATATTCTGGGTGTGTCGACTAGCGCCATCCGCAAACCCAACAAATATAGGAAAGGAAGATGTCATTTGCGCATGCAATCACAAGACAAAGTATAAGCGGCTAAGACAAAACTCATACACACAAGAGGAAAAGACACACAAAAACTAAAGTACAATAGTGTACAAAGCACACATGCTATATGTTCTATGCATAGTAATTTTTAAGGTAAAGCCCATTCCGGGGTTCACCAAGAGAGACTCCATTGTAGTCAACTAGCTTGTAGGCACTCCTATGTAGTACACGTTTCACAATGTAAGGACCATGCCACAAAGGTTCTAACTTTCTTGTCCCTAACTTATTGTGAGCCTGGTCATAAATAAGGACTAGGTTTCCTTCTGCGAAAGTAGGAGGATAGACATATTTTTCATATTGACTCTTCATTCGTTTTTGATACCTCTCGTTAACGAGAGAAGCATTGCGATGTGTCTCATCCAAGCTAGTTAGATATAGGAAACACTCTTCTTCAATAGAAGTGTAAGGAAAGAGTTATACTTTGAGTTTCAACGAAGGAATTTCGCACTCGATTGGTAAAACTGCTTCTATGCCATATACTAACTGGAAAGGAGTGAATCCAGTAGCAGTTTTCACTGAGGTGCGGTAATCCCAGAGAGCGGAGAAAAGTTGTAGATGCCAAGATGTTTTGTTTTCCCCCACCATGCGTTGAATCATGGTTTTAAGGACCTTGTTGATAGCTTCAACTTGTCCGTTTTCTTGAGAATAGTAAGGGGATGATTTCTCATGGAGAAAACCCAACTTGGCATGTAACTCACTCATCATTTGGTTCTGAAAGTGTGAACCGTGATCAATGAAAATGGCTTGTGGAACACCAAAGTGAGTGATGATGAGGTTGAAGATAAAAAGAGCTGCAGTGCGACCATCATTCAGAAAATAGGCATAGCCTCAACCCATTTTGTGAAGTATTCAACGACAACAATGATATGACCATGCCCCCCTGGCTGAGGTAGGATTACATTGCATAAAATTAGTGCCCCATTTCTCAAAGGGACTGATGGCGATAATAGGATTCAACCGAGCGGGGTGGGTGGGTGCTTTTTTATGAAAAACTTGGCAGGGTGGACATTTTTTGACAGCCTCAATACAATATTTGAAAATAGAGGGCCAAAAGTAACCGGCACGTAAATTTTTCCGAGCTGTAGCCATCCCAAAAAGGTGACTGCCACATGCTCCAAGGTGACAGTCATTAACGACACGTTCAAACTCTTCATGAGTTAAACAACGTCGTAGGATAGTATCAATACTATGGTGATACAAAGTATCACCGATGATAAGGTAGCATCTAGAATGGTGACGAATATGGTGGCATTATTCCCAAGAGAGATCGGGATGAAAACGTTGGGTTTGAAGATAAAGAAGGATATATCCATACCAAGGATAAAATGTGCTAATGAGGAACAAATATTCACCGGGGAGAGAATCTTTGGGCTCAGTATCTTCATCAACATGGGGAAGATCGCAGATAAGTTCTGCAAACACCAAAGATTTTTTAGCTTTGGACTTGACAAACTTGAGATCAAATTCTTGAAGGATGATGATCCATTTGGAATATTTTCCCCAAAGGACTTGACGTGTCAGAATATGATACATGGGGTTTGAGTCCACAATAACCGTGGTAGTGCGTAGCAAGATGTAATGGTGAAATCGCTAGACAACAAGCACAGTTGCCAAAGCCAACTTCTCAACATGTGAATATCGAAGCTCGTGACCAGATAGACTCTTGCTCAGATAGTATATCACATGTTTGTCACCGTTAGGGTCTTCTTGAACTAACACCATAGCGATAGTGGAAGTAGAGGCTGCCAAGTAAAGGATGTAGTCTTGTGCATAATTTAGAGGTTGCAACAAAGGTGTATTGGTTAATGCATGCTTAAGAGCATCAAAGGATCATTGAGAAGTGTCATCCCAGATGAAATGAGTGTCTTTCTACAACAATTGCATAAATCCTTTAGTAATCTCGGCGTAGTTACATATGAAATGACGAAGAAATTTTTCTTTCCCTTGCAAATTTTGTAGTTGGGTCAGATTATTAGGCGAAGGTAAAGCGAGGATAGATTTAATATTTAAGGGATCCACCCTAATCCCATATTTGGAGACAATAAAACTGAGGAGTCAACCTGATTCGACAGCAAAGATGCACTTGTGTGGGTTCAAATGAATACGGTAGAACCGAAATCGAAGAAAAATATCCCGTAAGTGACCAATATGGTCTGATCGACTAGACAAATGGGTAGGTAAATCATCGAGGTAAGGTTCCACAATATGTTTGATATCATGGAAAGCATATGACATGGCTCACTGGAAGGTGGCACCAACATTTTTAAGACCAAATGGTAGTTTCCGATAGGATAAATTTCCCCATGGGAAGATGAAGGTTGTCTTATGTTTATCAGTGGGTAGAATGTCAATCTGGTTGTATCCTGAAAATCCATCCATGAAAGAGAAAATAACGTCGCCAACGCAATTATCAATGATTTGGTCGATGAAGGGTGTCAGGTAATTGTCTTTTGGACAAGCCTTATTAAGATCCCTGTAATCAACACAAACATGAATGATCCATTTTATCTTAGTGACCAGAACAATGTTAGAAACCCATTTCGTCAAGGGGACAAGATAGATAAAGCCAGATTTTAACAGTTTCTCAACGTTTGCCTTTATGGCCGCGGTTTTCTTGGGATGAACCGGGTGGATTTTCTGTCGGACATGTTTAACATCGAGGTAAGTTTTTATTTCATGCACAATGATCGAAGGATCGATCCCTGGCATTTCCTCGTAGCTCCAAGCGAAGAAATCACATACTTATTTAAACAAAGCAGTGTAAGAAACCACTTCCTTGGGCGAGAAATTAGCATCGAGATTAATATTTTCCATGACACCTTCCTTGATCGAAATATCAATAATGATCGTAGAAGAGGTGTTTCCCAAATTCCCCTAAGAAATAGTATCCTGGGTGAGTATGGGGGATTGTGGAGAATCAACAACATTAGGGGGGAAGATAGAGTGTATATCTTCTTGAATTTCTTCGAGAGGTGGAAGAAAAGAGGATAGATGATGGTTGTCATCCCATGATACTTCATCAATGCTAAGCATTTCCATAATGGATTTGTATGAAGGAAAAATCTCGGAAATGTAGTCAAAAGTAGAAGAAAAGGAATTCAACCAAGATGGCATTGAGTAAGTGTCAGGTGCCAACAAATGTTGGTCATCCGAGGAGGTAGAGGTAGAATGAATAGTAGCATATGAAGCCTTAGTCGGAGTAAGTGGCATAGCGTCACCTAGTGAATCGAACTCTAACGGACTAGGCATGATCCAAGGATCAAATGATTCTAAAGACTAACAAGCCATAGTCGAAATCATATTGATTGTGGAAATATGTTGTGTGGTAGGAGGGAGTAGTGCAGGGAAAGTACCCATAAGAGTAGAGTCTTTCAAAAGACCTACACCAACACTTTCATACGTGATATTATGATCTCCCAAGAAAGGAATATTGTTGGTGGTGGGAGTGCGAGCGTTGGGTGTACAGTAATCTAACTGATCGATAGTGGCAATTTTTCCTTGATGAGGGAATTGTACACATCAAAACACCAATGAAGCTATGACAGTCATGGCATAAAACCAACTTCTTCCTAGTAACAAGTTGTAATCGAGGGGAGCATCAACTAGCTCGACATCAACTGAGACGGTTTTGCCGCCCAAATGAATGGTTGAGGACTGCAAGAGTCCATGAGGATGAAAACCTCACCCATCGAATGCGTGCAACATCATAGGGGATTGATTAAGTAATACTTTCAAACAAGCTAAAGACATGAAACAAGTGGAATCTCCCTCATCCAAAATAGTGCGGTGAATGTGTTGATTGTGAACAACAACATCGATTTGAAAATCAAGTTGGTGAGAAAGTTGTGATTTGAAATTTTCTAGGTTAAACATGATATTGTTGGATGAATCAAGATCAATGGAGCCAATGGAATCCAAGATCATTTTACGTTGACTTGGGCAGTGTTGTAGAACTTCCAGTGCAGACATAGCACACGGTGCTTGAGCCAAATCTTCAACAATGTTGTAGTTTTGGACGACATGCGAACTAGGATTGAAAGTAGACTTACTGATGGTGCTCTTGGGAGGGCGTAATATATATTCGAACATAGGTTTCTCTATCTGAAGTGACCCAGATGGAGGACTAACAGATGGGGGACTAACAAAGGCAGGAGATGGATCCGATAAAGAATCGTTAGTGACCTTTTCTTTTTTAGGTTTAGCCGGTGTGTCGTATGTCGTAGAGCGAGTGGTTAAATCAATTCCATTGAACATATAAATATGGGCACTCATTGAGGATTCATCATTAGGAGGGTGGCTAGATCTACCCCCTGTGGGGGGGGGGTTTGAGAAACCATAGATTGCTGCTGAGGAAAAGGCCATGTTAACACGATGGGCTGGGAATTCCACTTGAAATGTTTTGCAACTTCGTCACAATGTGGACAATCTCGAGTGTAATGATCATCACCAAAAATAAGACATGGGAATTTCAGTTTCCGTTATGGTTGATTTTTTGTAGCAGGCGGTGGAGTTTGGGTTTTGGGTTGTTCATTATTATTATTCTTTTTAGGTTTATTTTTTGTCTTCTTCTTACCTCTAGATTGTTGTGAAGGGGCGGATTGAACTGCATTCACCTCAAAGACTTGAGTTGGGAGGGAGGTATAGGACGGTGAGGTCGAACTGGGAACGGGTGCTGAAACAGAGCGATTATGGTTCCGATCGACTGCGATGTAGATTGGGTTTTGATGGTGATGGTAACTCCATTCACATGTGATGTGGATGAGGGTTTGGATGGATCGATAGTGGCATGGGTAGCATTGGGAATCAACTCGTACAAAGTACCATATTGTGAATAAACCAAATCCAAGTACTAAGCTCGAGCAATGGATTTTTCCTTGGTGACTACACCGCCCATGGAGACGTCACGAGCAATCGGGGGTAACAGAGATTTAGTGAACCATTCCATCAATAATTGTTAGGAATGATTGCTTTGATCAACCTTCACCGTCAACTCCACTCATGAATGTGATCAGAGATATGCACGGAGTTGGTCTGACAAAGGGAGGTCAAGAGTTTAGTGTTTGTCTCGTAACAGATGGGTAGTTGGAAGTGCGTGAGAAAGGGCATGGCAAGGGAGTTGAAATATTGGAAAGAACCACGTGGTAGTTCAATGTACCACATGGTTGCTGAGCCCGTAAGGGTGCACTGGAAAATACGTAAACGTATAGAATCATCCATTAATGAGTTTGATGAACACCATAAATGGAACGTCATCACATGGTTATTTGCGTCTTCTCCAGGTTTACCATCAAAATTTGGGATGTTGGAAGGTAATTTAGTGGGAATCACTGGCCAATAAGGAAAATGCACTATAGGATCATTGGTCAACCGAGACAAGTCTTGAAGATCCAGAGTATTAAGGAAGTGTAATTGTTGGTTAACTTGAGGGTGATATTGGTGTGTCATAGGGACACCGATAGAGCCATAAACTGGTTGAGATGGGTAATTGTATCCAATAGGTCCTCCTACATATGGTTGTTGTCGGCCATGATGAATAGGATTTGGTGATTGTTGAGGAACATTCAAGAGTGAGGGAAAACCCATTGGATTTTGAGAGGTATATGTCGGTTGATTCAGTTGTGGGGGATAAACAATTTTCCTACGAGGGGGGTAAATAGTTTTTCCTTGAGGAGGATACACATTAGCCTCATGGGGAGGATAAAAATTAGACCCTTGGGGAGGATAAGGTCGTTTTCCTTGAGGACCCTAGGTAGGATATGGGATGCCCAGATAAGGTTGTCCATAAGATAGTTCGGAAGGAACATGATTGGAAACTCCTCCTTGTGGGTTATGGTATGATTTCCCCCCAATGTAGGGTTGATTAAACGTGCCTCCTGAAGATACTCCCCAGGATTGTGAAGGGTTTCCGATGAAATAAGGTTGTCCCCCTGCCATAGGTGGATCAATAACCGGGGTTTGACCAGTAAAGGGAGGTTGTCCTCCGGAAGGAATATGAAAAGGTGGATGTCCCCCTGGAGGGGTAGGCCCACTATAGGATGGTTTTCCTCTGTGAGGGATCAATCCACTAGATGGTGGTTTCCCCCTAGTCGGGATATGTCTCGCAGTTTATTGTATCTGTCCGACAAGGGCCTGCATTCTCTGGTGCAAAGTCGTTCCAACAAGATTCTGTGGAACATGAGGAGATGTAGAGTGAAAATGTGTAAAGGTAGGAGTAGCGGTTGAAGTGACTTGGGTATGATTAGAGGTGATGAATCCAGTATTAATATGGACTTGAGCTGATGTAACAATAGGATCAATGACATGGTCAATGGGGTGATCAATAGTTTGATCGGATGGTCCTGCCTCAGCAGTGGGAGTGTCATGAGGATTAAGAGGTTGTCGAATATATTCAAAGTTCTCATAAAGATCGTGTCCCGATGGAGTCCTCCATACATAATGAGTAGGTCTGTGATGTGTATATACTTCAAAACAGATGTACTGTGAGGAGTGGGATTTTCAATTGTAACCAATGCTCTTTACGAATTTTCTAACAAAGGAGTAGAAACACTCCCAGTGTCAGATTGATTTTCTACCTCTGCACAATAGGTGTCTTCTGGTGAGTTAGGAGGTAAGGGTTGGCATCCTTCTTCCAGAGGCAACCCTTGCATCCTACGTGATCAACGAAGACCTTTATCATATACTGGCTCAATTTGGAAGAATTATTAAAACAACATCACACACTAAAAAAATCTAGGAATACCAACAAGCAAACAAACCTTCTTTCGATGACCATACTAGTTGGTGATGAAATCCAACATTGCGTGATCAAATCAAGAAGGCGATAGGATATGAGTAGGTGGAATAGTTACGATGATGACTTGCTTAACGGACTTATGCCTTGGTGCAAGATTCCACACAATAATCATGGATTTACCCTCCAAGGAGCTCGAGTGAGTTTGACCACCATCTGTTCCAGGTACAATGAAGACTTCCCTTCACCATTACCTTGTGTAAAGACCCTAAATATTATGGCTACTAAGGACACCAACTCATAGTCATCCCTTGAGCGGGTACAATCGATAGTCTAGTCTAAAGGTATGGGCAGGATAACAAGTTCGAAATCCTTTGAGAGAACCGAGGACAAGTGGACCAGTATAAATCTAGAGGACCCCGAACGGATTCAGAATTCACGAAGCACCGAGACCAAATGAAGACAACTGAACCTCAAGAAGAACCCCCAATATACGATATGACTACTACGAACAATCAAACCACTGAGGGATAATCTTCGTAGCTCTTTCGAACGCGACCTCGTGCGTAACCCCTGTGTGAGAGGGGGATCCCAGAAATCTTAAACAAAAATTGGATTTTCTCTCCCTATCGCAAGATGCTAATGTTTTTTTTGAATGCTTTGGAGAGTTGTACTCACAGCCTAATCCAAAGCGCTAATCCTAGTCTAATGTTGGTGGAGGATTCTAAAAATAAAAATTTCTAGATCGATTTTAATTAGCGTTGATTTTTGTGGTTGTTCTTTACCCAGAGGTGAATGAGAGTGAAACTGATGATATTATGACCCGATTCCCAAAAATGCATAAGCAAAATGATAACAAATATTTTCTTTTCAATGAATTTCTATTTAAGGGAAGGAGAAGAATTTTTTTTTCACTATCAAACACAAAAATGCAGAAACTTCATGCGATTGTTCTCAATCAAGAATCCAATTCAATGCTAAACTATTCAGAATATCCAAAAGCCAAATCCTAAAATTCTTTTTTTTTAACTATGATTTATAATCAACTTGATTCAAATCTGCTTATGCCAACCAGATTTCATTCTTTGCAAGTTGTAAGCAATTCGGAAGAAAACATCATATAAACAAAAAACACACTCTCATTATGATCAAATAAGAAGAAAAAACAAAACCAAATTTTCAAAAAGAAAAACAAAACTCAAACAAGAGGAATTGCTTGGAAAGATAACTTCAAAGATCAAATGGATCAATACACAGGTCTTTGAACCTCCTTGTAACAACTTTCATGCAATCGGATAAATGAGAAAGCATCAAAACGACTCTAGATCTCAAAGAGGAAGAGTGATTCCAAAACAAGGAAGAATGATGTCAATATATTTTAAACACCAAACAAAAGATAAAAAACCCTTGGAAATTAAATGGTTGAAAGCTTTACATAAGACACATCTTGATAGCAACAGTCCTGAGCAGATCAAAAAACCAAAAATTACACCCAAAAAGGTATCCCCAAATTTTTTCAAAAGAGAAGAAAATCGACGCTCTGGTGTTAAAGGCACCAGAGTGTTGCAACGCTCTGTGAAGCATTGCAGGGCAGTGCTAGCGCTCTGGATGTAAAGGAAGGGGAGCACTGGTGTCTGAGATTTAAATAATTTTAACCCAGAAACCAAGCAGCTCAGGAAAACTTTGAAGATCAGTGTGTGTAGGATGAATTCAAAACCAACAACACATCTAAAAAATAGAAAAACATAGTGAATAGGATAGAAAGGTGAGAAAATACTAAAACAAGACCAAGGAAGGAAACCAAAGATAAAATCTTCACTCCCCAATGGAGTCACCAATTTCTGTTGTAGGAAAATCCCCCTACAGACAGGTGAATTCCCTCTTGGATCTTAGACCCCCATGACTAAGACAAAAAAGTGCTAAGTTTGATCATTGACATTCCTTTAAACATAGATGAACTATTCAATAGAGAAGAGGAAGAGAGTATGAGTACCTTTTTACAACGTTTTTCTTCGCTCAGTCCAAGTTGAGCTTTGATCCTCAAGCCCTTCAACGAGTCCTACAATGCAATAAACCACGAAGACAAAACATACTTCTTATTCTACCATGATTAGGTTAACTATGTTTATCCAAAGATACAAGCTCATGCAAATGTACACAATATTGAAGGAAACATGCCAAGCACATTTATTAATGAGAACAAAATAAGGTTCTTACTAAGTGTAGATGTAGATGTAGCAGCCTCACCAAGCTCTCCTTGTCCAACCCCTTGCTCGAATGATACACAATCAAAATGATAATACGTTTCACTGATTATTCCCTCCATTTCACCATGAGGATGCCTCCTTATATAGGCTTTGAGAGGCTTAACCACCTTAGGTATTCTTGGGATAAGTTGAGGATATTACTCCATCAGTTGTGGAACTCCCCTTAGATCCAGCCTTGGTATTGGATTCGAGCCAAACTGACTTGGATATTTCTCAGTTGACTTCAGAGATAAGGGGGATTTGTCCCATGATTTTCTCAATAGCTCGACGCTCCCTCAAAGTGGGCCACAAAGCATTGTAATTATCCTTGCTAAGAGGGCAAGGAGCACTAGCGCTCCTTGCAAGTAGGCAGGGGAGCACCGATCTCCAAAAAATGCTTTTGTGATGGTAATTTCTCAAGGTAAAAGTTCTTACTCTTTTCCAAATGATATATTTACTTATTTTAACCAGTCTTAGAGAGTATCTCAAGTGTTCTTATGATGTCGTTTGTGATGCGACATAGGCGAGACACCAATATGATTTTTGCGAACTTACGCCACTTGTGATAATGAAAATGAGACATCATCGAAGTGATTAATTTTGATGTGTAACAGTATGAGTCAAGTATAAGAGGCTACCAACTAACTTACGGTACAAGGTGGCATCAACTTCGGGATAAGTACAGGTGGAAACAAGCTTGACTCTAGATTGGAAGGGAGAAGGGGCTGGTTTACAATCATCCATGTGATAGAGATGAAGAAGGTCACAAGCATACTTAGATTGGGAAAGAAAAATTCCTTCATTGGTTTGCAAAACTTGGAGGCCAAGGAAATAATGCAAAAATCCTAAGTCTGTCATTTCAAATTTTTTCTTAAGACTGATTTTCACATGGTTTAAAAGTTTCCAGTCACTACGAGTAAGGATAAGGTCATTAACATAAAGGACAAGCATTATGATATGGTTTCCTAATTTCATGGTATAGACATTAGGATCATAATGACATATAGAGAATCCAATGGCAATAAGAAAGATGTCCATTTTGGAATACCAAGCTTGGGGAGCTTGCTTAAGACCATAAAGATATTTCTGAAGGTGACAAACAAGGCTAGATTCATTCTGGACATATCCAGGAGGTTTTTCCATGTAGATTTCTTCTTACAAATCTCCATGCAATAAGGCGAATTTAACATTCATATGATGGACCTCCCATTTATGTGAGGAAACAAGGGAAAGAACAAGGCAGATGGAATTCATTTTGGCTACAGGGGCAAAGGTTTCATTATAGTCAATTCGTTCAACTTGGGAAAAACCTTTAGCAACTAACTGAGACTTGTGTCTTTCAACACTTCCATCTGATGCATACTTAGTTATGTAGACCCATTTACATATGACAAGTTTTCTTCCTTTTTATAAGAGGTACAAGATCCCAAGTATCATTTTCCATTAAAGAACAATACTCTTCATTCATTGTTGTATCCCAATTTAGATGACCTGAAGCTTCTGCAAATGTCTTTGGATCATGAGTCTTTGAAACTTCAGCCAAAAGAGAAGAGGCTCGCTGGAACTGTGAAAGTGTTCGATGTTGATTTGAAGGATCACTGAAAATATCACCAACTGATTCTCGTGTTGAACAGACCCATCTAGGAAGCGGTGGAGCTGGAGCTGGTGCTGGGTCAGGTTCAAAGGACTCATCTGGAGGAAGGTGCACATGCGGAGGTGGATTTTCATCCCCACTTTCATCATCTGAAGAAGAAACCATAAGAGAAGAAGGCACACATGCCAAAGATGGCTTGTAGGCTGAAGAAGGCACAAACAAAAAATTAGGCTCGTAGGCCAAAGAAGACACAAACGATGAATTAGGCTGGCAGGCCAAGATATTTTCATCAAATTTAACATATATTCTAATAATAATTTCATAATAATGTGGTTGAAGAAGTCTATAACCTTTGAAATCTTCAGAATAACCAACAAATATACACTTCTCTTTTTTAGGCTGCAATGCTTTCCTTTTTTCATCAGGAATGTGAGCCCATGCTATACTGCCAAATACATAGAAGTGACATACATCTAGTTTAATTTTAGTCCAAGATTTTTAAGAGCCATTGTGGGAGTGCGATTGACTATGTAATTTGCATAGTTAATGGCTCCCGCCCAATACTTTAGACTTATTCCCTTAGATTGGATCATACAATTAGCCATTTATTTAATGTGCAGTTCTTTCTCTCTACAACACCATTTTAATGTGGTGTATATGGAACAATGTGTTGCATTTGCATGCCCTGTGTAGTGCAGTAACTTGTAAAACTATTGTTCACATATTTGCCTCCATTATCTGTTCTTAACCTTTGAATTTGATGTCCAAATTGATTTTCTACAAGGGACTTGTAGGCCCAAAACTTGTCAAAAACTTCACTCTTAAGTTTTAATAAGTAAACCCAAGAACGCCTGGAAAATTCATCAATGAAAGTTAAGAAAAAATTTCACCCAGAAAAAGAATGAGAAGAAAGTGGACCACACGAATCACTGTGAACACGCTGAAAAGGGCCCGAGGCATGCCAAGAGGTATGTTTGTCAAAACTGTCCCGATGATGTTTTCCCAGAACACAACCGACACAAACACCATCTTTGATTGAAACAGGAGGAAGAACAATCATCATCTGTTGATTACATAGTTGCTGGAATGAGTGATAGTTTAGATGACCAAACCTCTCATGCCAAAATTTTCGCAAGTCATCACTATGAGCAACAAAAACTGGTGAAAAATATGATGACCCAAAGTTGTCAAACTTGTACAACCTAGTGATATCATAAGCAATTCCAGTTGCAAGAACATGCTTATGATCTTTTAGATCCTTGATTACAAATTGGTGAGGTGAAAACTCTATGGTTTTACCTTCACCTGAATGAGTGATTTGATATACTGATAGAAGGTTACAAGAAATACTTCGAACACATAATACATCATTGAAATGACCATTTTCTACTTTAACTATTCCAAATCCTACAACACTAAGATATCTATCATTACTAACGAATAATTTCTTGGTGTTACATTCATTTAGAGCAGAAAATATGTCTTTATCCTTAGCCATATGATAAGATACTCCATAATCAATAAGCCACTCATCAGAATAAGAAGTAGAAGTTGTATTGAAGGAGAAACCATAAGCAGAAAGTACATGTCCATGAGAAGAAGAAGAAGAAGTAGAATCGATACTGATGTTGTGCTTCTTTATCACTGCTTCTAAAGCTACCATCTTCTTGAAACATTTGGACTCATCATGAACATATTTATCACAAAGGTTGCAATGTTTGTCAGTTTTTGTATTTTTATATTTTGCTCGTTTCTCACCATTAGGAGTGGAAGCTGTCTGAGTGGGTTTGAGACCCTTATGTTGCTTGTTGTTGTGGTGAGGATGTTTCTTCTTGGGATTCTTGGGTTTATCTTTTTGATGGACGACTGAGGCTTTGTTGGAGGTACCTGTAGTGTTTATCACTCCAAGTTGTACAAGCTTATCTTTCTCTCTAATCAAAGCATCACAAAAGGACTCAAGAGTGGGTTTTTAATAAGATTTCCCTAGAGCCTCTTTCATGGCATAAAAGGTAGATACAAACACATAATATGCACTACCTAGCTTAGAAAGAATAAGATAGATGCAACTCTTTTCATCCATCTTTATCTTACATTCTTCACATAAAATTCTGAGTGTTTTAAACTTAGATAGATAGTCTTCAATGCAAGAACAATCACTTAGACTTAAAGTCAACACTTGATTTTTTAATTGTTGTGCTCGGATAATATTGTGTTTACCAAACACAAATTCAATATTTTCCCAAGCTTCATTGGGTTTATCAATTTGTTGAAGGTGGAACCTTAAATAAGGAGAGATGTACAATTCGATTATGCCATGTGCTTCGTCATTCCTAGTATCCCATTTGACTTTCTTATCAGCATCAGTAGGTTCTGTTTCCTTTCCCAAGTTAATCTAGTACAAGCCTTTACTTCTTAATAGATCCTCCATATGGGATTTCCATTGGAAGTAGTTGGTGTTGGTAAGAAAAATATTACATGAAGATTCCATATTAAATATGTCGATAATATGTATTTAAAAATTGAAACCGATGATCTAGATGGAAAGAGCTCAAAAAATTAGGCGGTTTAAAAAAAAACGGCACTGAAAACGAACTTCGGATGAAAAAGTTATGCCCTTTAAAAAAATGCATAAACGGTAACCAAAGAACCACGTGATGGTGTCTGTTGATTTATTAAGTGAACCACTTTTATAAAAAGAAGCGGGGATCATTTTTACAATGAAGTTAATTTATGATGCAAGTTAGATATGAATCCCCTTAAAGATCCATACCTAACTCGCTTATCCCACAATTATGCCGCTATTCGTCTTAGGGTGCTCTAAAACAGTAAAGGGTTGTCCAGGACCAATCTCTATTCTCTCTTCCTATTCGATCACTAACATGATTGAATGTTCTTCATTGTTCTCTTGATCCTTTTTCCATGGGACCATTCTCCGTGACTAGGCGGTTAATATAGAGGAACTAACTATGTTTTCTCGACTATCCGAAGGACCTTTGTCTTCTTCATGCGATCAAGAGATATAACCTCAGCTCTGTTCCTTTCAGAAACTATCCTTTCAACTCCAGTTTCCATCGCTATGAACACATCCTAATCCCTCGTCTGCTCATCAATGGATTAGATCAAACTGACGTGGATCCGACGTCTGTAATGGATTTCAGAACCACAACATGCTCACGATTTAATTTTCCTCTCGATCTACACAATGCAAGATGCACGCTGGTGGATGGAATGGTGTGAGCTATTGATCCACCAATCGTCAAAGATTGACGGTCCAATGCTATTGTGGAACTTGAAGTGGCACTGCTGTTAACTCATCCTCCGATCTATGCAAAGGATCCCCATCGTCGATCTGCCTTCATCATGATCCGACGATCACGATTTAATATGTCATTGACCCGATTGCCCTCCTCTCTTCCTCCGGATCTGACGGTTAAGGTTTAATCATTATCAATTTACTCCTTTGTGTTGATATGATGGTCTACAATGATCCTAGCTGGATAATCTAATGGTTGTTGTGTCTTCCTTGCGCGATTTTGATCTCACGGTCCTCATCCACTAGTGGGGTGATCTAACGGCTACTGAGTCTTCATCCTATGATCACGATGGTCTTCCCCATCACCTTTATGTAGGATCATCGATCCTTCTTGTGATCGATGATCTTTGGAATAACCTCCTATTATCTTATTTAGACTATGGAGTTGTACCAATCTCTCTCTAGAATCCTCCTTCTTGGCCCTGTAACACAAAACATGTACCTACAAATAACACGACCCCAAATATGTGCACTTATTTCTCACAAAAGAATACAATACACAGATACAAATATATAAGTTCAGAGGCCTTTCAGTGATACTCAAATAATTTATTTTCCTTTCATTCATATACATAGGCTTACAGACAATTACACAGGCTCGCAGACCCTCCTTTTTCCTAGATCAAATCAACATGCTTTAATCTTAATTCTCCCTTCGATTGGCCCCTTGCTCAATCTCTGGCCTAATTCTTCATTCAATTGGCCACTCTCAATGCTTGAAGGCTTAAAATATTTGTACAAAAGGATTCTTCAACCATTTCTGGTTCAGATCCACAATCCACTCAACCATACCCTCAAGATCCTCTAGATCCATAAAATCCTCAACTAATCCTAATCTAGGATTCACAATTCCTATGAGATCTAATATATCCTAAGATCTGCCAACCCTCATGTTCTCACATATTTGAGAACATTTAAATTTTAATCATCACATAGATATTACATTCCAAATTCTCAAAAACATAGAAAAACACATTAAATCATGCTTATGGAACCTAAATGAAAGACCCCCTTAGATCTCTGCCAAATGTACAAAATCTGGAAGACAAGATGCTCGTGCATCACTTTATAAACAAAAAGATGCATGCAAAATAAATAAATCTAAAAGCTACTTATAGTGATTCACTTTTATACTTGAAGTGAAATACACTTTACAATGGTAGCATGAACTTAAAAAAAAAAAAGTAACAAAAAGAGAGACTTGAACTCAAGGCCTCTTACTTAATAAGGAAACTTTTAACCTAGTGGGCTACCAAAACATATTGTATTGTTTAGCAAGAGGATTGGAGTTGTTTTTGTTATTGTTGTTGATGTTGATGATGATGATGATGACGATGATGACCTTGGAGAGCGTACATAAGAAAAACTCTTTTCACACAAGAAATTTTTTTCGCTTCTCGATGACAACAAGGGTTATATATTAGTTAGCTTACCCGAAAAATGCACATTTTCCTATCTGTTTCTGATTTTTCGAGACCGCATAGGGTGTGGGGAAAAGAGAATACACAGATCTAAAAGAGTAGCAACCCATAAACAAACAATATAAAATTGAAACAAAATCGAAATTATACTTTGCAAAAAATTTAAAAAGGGCGTATTCAGGCTTTATACCTTTGGATCTAGCTGAAATGGTCGTATCTTGGGAAAATGAAAACCTTTTCGAGTGAAACAAAAAGTGTTCCTAAATGAAAAGAGAGCTCCGGACACAATGGAACAGTCCTCTCATCCTAGAAATGTACGAAAATGGCAGAAAATATAGATGATACAACTCGGCTTCCCAATCTCGATCTACAACAGGAGTGGGTCTTCAAACAGGCTTTGATACCATGTTCGAAAACAAATGTATTCCAATAGAGGATGAACACCTTAAGTGACCACTCACACAACCATATCAAAGATCAACACACTAATGTTTTGACGTGGTTAAACCCCTACGGGGAAACATCCACGACCCCAACCAACACGACCACTTGGAGCAGTTTATTAATGCAAAAGAAAAAGATTACAAAGATATTTTACAAGAGAGTTTCTCACAATCGATCATTGAAAAATGACTCTCCATGCTTTTTAAATAGAGATCATGGACCAATCGAGTGTGAAGCCACAGATCAATGGCCATTAAGATCGAGGATAATATGGACTTTAGCTCACTCTATGTCGGGAACATATCGTGACCATCAGATTTCCTAACTACAAATGCATACTAATGCATACTAAAGAAACACACTTTTACCTAATGACACATTAGACCAAGTAGATCTTAACTAACTCCTAAGTGTCTAAATATCCTAACACATTGGATTTACTCAACTTGGACAAAACATTATGAGTTTTATTTATGCTCTAAGATTTTTTTTTTTTTTTTAATTCATTTTTCAAATCATGTTTATTATAAAAAATATTTAGAGGAGGATGTTGGATTTGGGGAAGAGAGGGTCCTTTTTATACCCCAACGATTCCCTTATTTTGATCCAACTAATATGTCTATAATAAAAATGTTATCTATACTATGGATAGCTATATAAAAATATATCTAAAGAAAATTAATCTAGGTATTTTTACATATGTCTGATTATGTGTTTAGATTGAGATTAGCTAGGTTTTTCAAGATGAGATTCCCTTACAACAAGAAATTTTTAGATGGGTCCAGGTTTTGGATTATGATAATATTGATTTTCTATGTTAGCTTTAGCAATAAATAGGGCATCTATAGGATTCTTGTCCTAAAATTAGATCCTACTCTAAATGGAATAGATCGAAGGAAACCAAAACGAACGGTTGGCAAGCATGTTAACAACCATATCTAGAGGATGAACATGATCATAATGATGTAAATCAACAACCTCCTATTTCAACAAAGGAGAACAATGTTTGTCTAGAAGTTCCAAATGAGGAACCTTGTCCTCCTATAGTGGATAGAGAAGAAGGATGAATGCACTTATTTCCTCATTGATGGTTATCATTGTACATGAAACTCTTTCAGGGATTTTCAATTCTATTTAATCACTCTAGACTCTTCTTTAGAGGGGTGGCATGAGATTTTTCAATTCTAGTTAATCATTATGGACTCTTATTTAGAGGGGTGACATGAGATTAAAAAGAAGAATGAATGCAAATGTAGCTTTGAGGATTATTTTATTAAGAGACACAAATGAAATGTAAATTACATACTTAAGTCTAATTATGACCCCTAATGCTTATAACCCATAATGCTTAACATAGTACTACAATTGGATCATCTCCTCCCAGGATAAACTAACAAATTTTTTCTAGAGCGCTGAAGAAGAATGCTCCGTGGGTCTTATGATAAAAAGATGCCTCTTAATAGTGAAATGCTCCTCAAATAATGGGAAAGACTTGCCTTGTGCAATGATTGAGCTAAATTTGTTTGAAGGAAGTAAATCATCCTTATCCCAAGGGAGTGTTAATAGACCAGGAAGGCAGAGGAGAATAAGGATAGGAATCACCTGAGAAGAAAATGACATTGTAGATTAAGATCAAGTACAAAAAGGTTATTTCCATTTCCAACCATGACAATTTTTCCTTCTCTAATTGAAATTATAATAAACCTTTTTCTTTTCAGTCTCAAGATACGAGATTTTCTAGAAGAAAATGGAAGAAGTTAAACTGTCTTTTAAAAAACAAATAGCTTCTTTCGAATCATATTTTCCAATTAATAAAATCAAATAATTTGTATTCCATAATTTGAAACCCAAATATTAATGTAAAGCTTCCTTATTCCATTATTATGAAATAAAGGTTATATTTTGATATTTTAGAATTATTGTGATGGTTGATCATTTAGTAATTATAATACATAATATATTTAAAGAGTTTTATGAAACAACATTTACATATAATATTTACTATTAGTTATTTTTATATATCCATTAGAAATATATAATATTTAATATTTTATAGTAGCTAATTTTATATATCCATTAAAAAAGTGAGACACAATAAATATCATATTTTTATAATCTCAAAGCCATTGCAAGTCCCACCTAGCACTTCAATTGTGCCATGGTATCAAATATTGGTAAAATAAATGTTGTCAAAGTTATTACTTCAATTAAATTTACATATGATGTCAATAACACATGTGAGGTTCTCCTTTTTCATCTCCACTTAACCAAATCACTAGAGTGGCATCTTCTTTGTGATGTTTAGAACCTCCATCTATAATTGTGCATATATTACCTATCACCTCCCTTAATTCTATGTTGTTGCAAAGCTTCAAATTCTCTTACCCATTCCCCAAAGGGTATCCTTATTTTCTCACTAATTAAAGTAGATTATCACATATAAAATGCATTTCCCATTAGAATAAGATATTTATCTAACCATATATCTACATCTTTAGTGGTGCATTGAATTCCAACATTGTTGACGATAAACTTAAGAATGTAGGGATGACCCCATAAGCTTTTTAAATTTGCACGAACAAACCCATCAAGTTTAAAATATTTTGGAGAAGCTCTACTAACATTATTGTGAAGTATCAAGACATCTATCACTTCTAAGAAGGTCATCACATGAAATTTGTTCACTCCTTTCCCTAGGAAGGGTTTTAACAACAAACCAATTAGTCTTTGTACAAAGGCCCTGATTAGCGTGAGCTTTATGAATTGCGATAAGCCAAGGCAAAGTTGTAAGCCCACCATGATGTTACTCAAAATTAACTCAACTTCTTCCTTTACCATACTTCCTATACTACCAATGAATGATATACCACTTAGTTGGTTTTTTAAATTATGTTTCTTCTCCCATTTTACTTTTTACCAAGAAGGTATTTTTATTTTTGAGAGCATCTTCTTCTATTTCTTCAATCATTTATCATGTTTTAACAACGATGAAGGATACTGTGTATATTAAAATAATAATAATAATATTGCATTACATGAGATCCTGAGAATGTTTTAATTGCCTCCAACCTACCATCTCATGAATTGGATTACATTTCCCCCATTTTGTGGAAAATAATCTAGTGGTTATCCTTATTAGCCCAACTGTGTGTCCACTAGAGATGACATTCAAATTATAGCACCATCTCAATATAACTTTGTGGTGGCATCCTACTTGCATTATAAATTTGAAACATATCTATGATCCGTCTACATAAGAAGAGGAAAGTTTTCATTGAGGATTTAAATAACTTACGATGTTCTCTGTGACTACTCGAAATGTGCATGTTATTGATAACTTGCACGTGATCCCATTGCAATACCATTAAAAAATGCTACCTAAATCAAAACATACAAATTTTTGCAGGCAATTAAGTAAATATAAACATAACAATTAAAAGAGGAAATCTTCCATTTACATTTCTCAAACTAGTTGGGGTAAGATAACATGCGATCAATGGCGCAATATTAAACAATGTTTTATGTGAGCTTGAAAAAAAACAATATTTTTATTTTTATTTTTTATCATAGTTTTACATGGTAATTAAAGCATACACATATTCTACTTCGAGAGAAATAAACCTCAATTACATTGAAAAAATACACGTAAAATCTAAGAGAGATTATTATTCTAAACAAATTAGCATTGGCCAACTTGAATTCCAACTTGCATTGATAATGACATCATTTTTTGCAAATGTGAAAAAGGAGATATAAAGCAAATTTAAAAATTATCACCATAGTTTTTTTGTATGTATGGATATGATATTAGCGCCAATGGACTTTGTATAGAGTCTCAGTAACTGCAAAAACAATTAACTGATTATAATGCACTATACACGCACACACTCACAAAAACACATACAAGGTCTTGTTTGTACACACTTGAATATTTTAAAAGAATATTAACATTTGATAGAATGCACATGCACCACATGAATGCATGTTTGACACTTGTGATGAGTGAAGGAATGTTGACAAGATTCTATGGATAGAAGATACCATAAATGACAATTGCGACAAACACATTATACTTGGTCCTCCATCATAGAATATGAAATAGAGCCAATTTCCTAGCAGAGCATGTCCAGGTTGTTCCATGTGTTTCCCATGTTTTCTACTCTTGATTTGGTTTATTTTTGTAGGCTCCCAAACACATAAAAAACAACCAAAGAAATAATAAAAAAACATGGGCAACAAAAACCTGGTCGGAAATGCATTGTGGATCATGATTTGACCGCCCTTCAAACCTACATGGAAAAGATGAAAAACGGATTTAAGAGGGAGCATGGATAAATTTAGATCTATTCAGTCATTTAGTAATCTCTCAATTTGGCTACCACCAACTTTGACCCATGATGGGTATCCTACTAGGAGATATCCCTTGGTACAATGCATAGAGAGAAGTTTAGAAAGGGGATAAATATAATCAAATACCTCTAACATCCCCAAGGAAAATTGGATGGAATCACAAGAGGTCCAAAACAAGTTTTTGATGACTGATCCAAATGTAGTTGTTATAGATAAAGTCAAACAATTAATCCCATACAATTTGATATTCAAACTCAAAATGTTTTCAAATATAAAAATTATTATTAAATTTGCATTCTATCAAGACCCAAAATTCAAATACTTCTTGATAAATTGATTGGACCTTAATAGAAAGAAGTTATATTGCATGCATAATAGAAATAGGTGACTATGATAAACAATGTGGTGCAAGGTATAACAAAAAGAGAAAGAAATTTATGCAAATTAATTGGTTGGACTATTATAGGATTACAAGGATGCAATTTTGTGGTAGAGGTAAGTTTATAAGATTTTCCTTCTTTAAAGAGTTTATAAAGGTTTTGGTTGACATAATATAATGTATTAGGGTGTTGTTTATAGAGGATACCCCTAAGTAAGTCATCACAATTGAGGGGGGAGACATTGTTGGAATACTAAGAGAGGGGGGGGGTGAATCAATACTAGTACTTTTATTTCTTTAACCATAATATAAATATTGAATGATATTCAATCAACATTCAATATAGCATCAATACCATAAATAAATTCATAAACAACACATAAAAAAAGTACACCGAAGTTTTACGCGGAAACCCTATGTGGGAAAAAACCACATAATGCTTTTCTTATTTGTCAAATAGTACATTCATTGGAAGCACCGACTTCCTATTTCTCTATCTACAACTAGAAAGAGGCTCCAACCCCCTGTTTACAGGATGCAACCTAAAGGAAGCTCCAACTGCCTAATTTTCTGGCTCCAACCAGAAGGAGGCTACAACCCCCTTTCCTTACCCCATCCAACCGCCCTGAAATATAAATGTAGACAACCCTGTCACTACCTCTGCTGCTGTAACTGATAACCTATTGCTACTAGTATTCCTAATACCTATGTTGCTTCTACTGATATCAATATCGCATCAAGGCTGCAACCATACACACCTCATACCAAAATCCACAAAAGATTTCTTCAAATCAAGTGCGTATAACTCAATGAGACATACATGTTCCTGTTTTCTTCAAAATAACACCCTGCCACTCTCAAGAAGACATACCTTTATCCTGAAGCTAAATTGAGTTCCAAATCCCTGATCTTCTTGGATTTTTCCTCATAGGTCCACGACTGTGTGCACTATCTGCTCGCGAGTATCCACACTTTTCCTCAGTACAACCCGCAGATGTACTCTCTTTTCCTCCTGAAACTCGTGGATATACTCAAGGAATTCTTGTATGAAACCCCTTCTCCTTACTCTCGGTTCCTCTAAAATTATTACTTCACTTGACTTCTTTGTCTTCGAATCACTACCTCATATCTCTAGCCTATATTCTCAGAAGTGAATACACATAAGTGATTTTCAATGGACTCTTCTCTATGTTATAAAGATAAATTTATTAATGACATGCAACTGCCATGCAACTCATGATGGCATGAAAATCACATGCATCCCGTTATCTTCTGTTTACACTTTAATTATCCATGCAATAATTAATTATCCCTCCAATAACTAATTATCTTATGTTTACTGCCACTTTACTTCGACATGCAACTTTGTTCGAGGGTTGACATCAATGAAAACCAATCTGAATAATTAATTATCCTTGCAATAATTACTTAATATTTTTCGATAATTAATTAATATTTCAACATACATTACATTTGACGATGTATTGGAAAGGTCCGATGGAAAAGGTCATGATACAACATTTATTAACTAAAAGGTGAGGACTATTGTACCTAGCCTATATGATAAGGAAAACTGTGAGTTATGGTAGGTAAATGAAGACATGTGACAAATTCTTCAGATATGAGGTTTGTTTTGCTACCATAGTTGAGGATAATTATGGATAGTTGATATTTTACTTGACAATTCTGAGTGAAAATGAGATTCGAACACGTACCTTTGGTCATGAGAAGTGAGGAATGGTTTGTTATAGTAGGTTTTAGAAGAGGGACTATTTCTATTGAAGAAGAGGGATTAGGTGATGTAATGTGGCTTGTAAAAACTTGAGCAGTTTTGGAGCATTCTAGCAATTGGTCATTAGTGTATAGAGATTTTGGGATAGAATGGTGTTCCAAGGCATAAAAAGTGGAAGCATTATGAAAATAGATTTGTGGAAATGAAACCAACAAGGGGGTCATGAAGGTGTACCAATATTAGGGTTAGGTTTATATTTAGGGTTATGAATAATATAAGATGGTGACAACATACCATTGAAAGGAGGATGTGAAGGTGGAGGGTGAGAAAAAAGAGTACGGTGACATATATTAATTTTTATTTCTATGGAAAGATAATAGAGGAAGGCTTGATATAAAGTGTTGTTCTCAAACAAAGATACTTCACGTTGATTTTTTTTATAGATAAAATGGAGAAGATTGTATTTATAAAAGGCACGATCGGGGTCGCTGATTACATAGGTAGAAGCTGGTAAGTATGGTAGACCAACATTGTCATTCTTATGAATACAAGAAAAACTAAGCCTAGCTATCTTTCAAGCAATTTTTTTTACATACAAAACTGCTCCTATACCGAGTCTGTTCAAAAATGGTGAAAATTTCCTAAAACATGCTTACAGATTCAAAATTCAATCTTACTGGCCTTCTTTAACGAGGTCATCATCAAGAGGTGGCTCTAGAGCGGCATTAAAGTCTTGAAGAACTTTATTGGATCCTAATCTGCTGCCGAATTCTTCATTCTAAATCTAAACTGAGGAGCTTGGAGATCTCGCATCCAACCTAGCTTCCAATGCCTCCCCTTGCTGACGAAGGAAATCAACTTCGTCCTGAAGTTGTCCGATTAGAGACCGGTGTTGCGCGAGTGTTTCCAACATGAAAGAGAGGGTTGAGCTGTGGGAATCAATTCTGAGAGAGAGCCATTGAGAGTTGGTGAAGTTATCATCCACCAACTCGTCCTCCATGTTTTCCCGATCTTGATGCTGAGTGTTCACATGAGCCATTACACAAGAAACACTGCTAATATCAATTTGAACAGGGATTAATCCAACACAAATTAAGTTGTGATTTTCTGTATGACCTGAGGGTCTGTACCTTCCTAACTTCTTCTTGGGTGACAGATTTTGTAGATATTTCTCTCCCACTGCTAAGAATGGAATCGGGGCTGCTAATTCCCTAAGATGGAAGAGGGACTGAAGATAATGGGGGAGGAGAGGAAAAATTTCAGATTTATCCTGAATTAGAATTGCCTTGGTGCATGTATCAGGAAGCTTCAAATTATCCCACGAATCAATTGTCTTTCAAACATTTAGATGGCCTGTACTAGTTGAGTTTCCATGCCAATGTTCATGATTGCAATATTTTCAATAATCCTCAATGTAGGTGAAGAGTTGGTTGGACTGAAACTATAGAGTACTTTGAGTCATGGAGTTCCATGGGGGAAGTTCACTGGGAGGCTGAAATTTTCCATGGATGTGACTATGGAGCATGTCCTGCGATTTCCCATGAACCATGAGAGATTGGGGGTACAACCCTGCCCCTTAATGGAATTTCCCATCCTGCATGAGCCCTTCAGGTTTCGTGTCGCATTGATCCTGGATCCAGGTGGCGCTAATATGAGATATGATTGATTCATTAGGGAGGTTTTTTGAAGTGGATACATCCTTGAGTTTTCATATGTACAGGGGCCAAACCTATTGCCTGGTTTTCCATGTTTTCTATTGCTTCATTATTTCCACGAAGGATGTGGAGAAAGTTTACTTGTATGGGGGGCATGAGCGACTTGATCCTGTCAATTATTCTTTGTAGCTTGGTATTTCTTGGAATGGTTCCCATAGAAAAATGTCAAATTACAGGTTTTGAGTCCCCTACAATTGTGATCTATTTTAGCTGACATTCCTGGGATAAGACCACTCCATGGTACATTGCATAAACTTCTGCCATATTTTTGGAATTTATGCGCATGTTCCAGGAAAAATATAATAGTTTTTGTCCTCTAGGGTTGTACAACACCCCTCCCACACCTGCCTCCCTTGGGTTTCCTTTTGATGATCCATCAAAGAAAAGGACATGCCCTACTTGCAACGGTAACCAAATATTATATTCCCGACGCGAAAATTGAAGCTGCCAGCATGACTTATGTGGAGTTTTGGAGAGCGGAGAGAAGTGAGGTTCACTTTTCTCATCCAATTTTCTTCCTCTTTTTCCAAATGATTGTCTATCAACATTTTGAATCTTCGCGAAGAAATTAAGTCTCCCATTTTTCCTAACACTTGAGAAACAACTGAGAAGGGGATTTTTTTCTCTCTTTAAAGATAATATTATTCCTTGCCAGCCAAATTTTCCAACAAACAAATTTTATAGAAGCCTTCTAGATGCGATGGAAGGTCGGTTTTTTGGAGAAGGGGATTTTATAGGATTTGCTCCATTTTCCAATCAAGCTTTGACAATTTGTTGGCCAGGGGATTGTTGTGTTAATTTAGAGTACACTGTATACAAAACTTGTTTGGCAAAGTTGCAATTCACAAAGAGATGCTCAATGGTTTATGATTTTGATTGTAGAGGGCACATCTGAAGGGCCCCAAGATTCCTATTTTGAGCATATTCTCCCCTATTAATAATTTGTTATGGGATAGATACCAGCCAAATATGTTGATCTTAGGTAATCCATCTACGCTCCAAATCTCCTTCCAAATGGTTTCTTTTTCTAGGAGTTGGGATTGAGAGATGATAATTTTATAACCTTCCTTCACTGAGTAGCATGTAGCACACCATCCTCTTCTGCCCTTCTATTGGAGGTGCATTGGGGTAGAACAATTTGTTTTCAAGAGGAAAATGTTTGATGGATTGAGTAGATTAGGAGGGACCTCTCCCAAATTACACCCCTTCCAAGATCCATTGTTGTTCCAATCCGAGATATGAAAGATAAGGGATTTACCCTGAGAAGTTAGCCAGGTTCAAAATTGGTCCAAGGTGGGGATGTTGGATAAGATTCCCTTGTCTGAGAAGAGGTCATCCTAGATCTTGATTTCTTTTCCATTCCTTGGGTTGAAAAAGAGATGAGTCCTTATAAGCGGGAGGGAGGCACATAGAATTTTCCATATAGGAGACCCTGTTTGTTGTGTTATAACTACATCCAGAATTATTTTTCAATTTCTTGAGAGGTATTTGTTGCATATTGCATTCTTCCACCAGTTTTTTCCATATGAGACCAATATCCATAAGAGTTTTGAACCTAACGATGTGTTTACATTTTCCGGATCCCGAATTCCCAACCCTCCATTCACTTTTGGGGAACATACTGTGGACCAATTGACCATATGGAATTTTTTTATCATTTTCTTTTCCCCGTTTCTAGAGGAATTTCCAAATCAATTTTTCCATTTCCTTTTTTATCCCTATAGGAGATAATAGAGCTAAGAATTGGAAGATTGGGAAGGAAGACAAAACTGAATTTACTAGCACCACTCGACCAACCCGGTTCAACCAGATTTCTCCCCAAATTTCGAATTGATCTTTGAGCTTTTGAAGAATAAATTGCCAGGCTTCTCCAGGGAGGGATTTTAGAATGATAGGGGTGCGTAAGTACTTTAAGAATTTCCAATCAATAGAGAAGGGGAACTGTAAAATGTTTGTAATTATTGCAAGAATACTTGCTTTAATGTTCCAAGCATATATTTGGATTTTATGTTTATTTATGATTCCTCCTGAGGCTTCTCCAAGCAATAAAGTGTCATCAACGAACTGAGAATTATTTATTCTCCTTACCCCCATTGCTATCTTCAGGCCTGGAATATTTCCAGATCTTCTTTCAGCCTTCTGGTTAGTGATTCTGCCATGAGGACATAGAGCATTGGGCAGAGTGGCCATCCTTGTCGTAATCCTCTTGTGGATTGGAAGAAAGGAGCAACCATTCCATTTATTAAAGGGGATATCCAAGGGGTGGAAATAAAGGCTCCGATCCAAGAAATAAAGGAGTGATTGAAACCAAATTTCTTTAAAAATTCAAAAAGTTAACTATGATTAACGCGATCAACTGCATTTTCCATGTCTATTTTAATTACCATAAATTTTTCTCTGTTATTGAAGCTGGAGTGGATCGCTTCCTAGACTAGAGTGATGTTGTCCCAAATCTGTCTTTTTTCCACAAATCCACCTTGATTCAGAAGGATGAGTTGTGGGAGTAATTGCTTTAGTCTGTTTGCTATGATTTTTGCCAGTATTTTGTAAGAGACGTTGCATAGAGAAATAGGGAGAAATTTATCGAAGGAGATGGTGTTTTTGTCCTTAGGGATCAATGATACAAAAGAGGTGTTGGTTGCGCCTCCCATCCTACAAGATTTTTGGACATATCTTATCATTCAGATAAAGTCTTTTTTGATGATCATCCAATAAATTCTGTAAAAATGAAGAGTAAAGCCATTGGGTCCTGGGGATTTGTCTAGATCGAGCTGATTTAGAACTGATTTGAATTCTTCCAATGTGACCTCCTTGCTTGAGTCTCTATTTTCCTCTTTTTTTATCAAGTGTGGGATATGTGCAATGAACTATTTACTTTGATCCATGTTATCTTCTCCTTCCTTGGTGTAGAGTTTCCTAAAATGAGAGGTTGCTGTTTTTTTTTATTTCCTCAAAGGAATTGATTGGGACTCTTGATTGTGTCTCTATTTCCTCCATATTATTCCTATGTTGTTCGGCTTTGGATTGCTTATGAAAGAAGGGGGTGTTTTTGTCCCCTTCTTGGAGCCAAAGGGCCCAAGATTTCAGTCTCCATTATTTTTCTTCATTTTGAAGAGCCTTCATTTAGTTTTGGAAGCGGTCTTTCTCCTGCATAATATGTTTGTTGTTGATATCTTTAGACTCCATTTCTTCTTGTAACTCTACTAGATGCTTTTTAGATTTTTTTGCTTCTTCCCTGGAATTTTGGGGAGATTTTTTTATCCATTCCTTGATAACTTTCTTAATTCTCTTGAGCTTTTGTTCCCAAATGTAGAATGGGGACCCATCCACCCAGTTCAATCACACATAGGAGATCAGGGGGAGGAAATCTAGTGAATCCTTCTAGAGGGGATTGAACTTAAAGGGGATGGGACCAAGGTTTTCTACTTTGTCAAAGGAGTGAGCTATTGGATGATGATCAGAGAGACCCTAGGGGATAATTTGGGAAGATATCTTGTCTGGGAGAGTGATTAGTGAACTGTGTATGAGGAATCGGTCTAGTTTGGCTGCTATGTGAACCACACCGGAGCACTTATTACTACATGTATATTTGCCTTTGTTAGGATGGACATCATACAAATCCAGTTCAGATACCATATCTTCCATGCGTTCTCTGAAAGGATCTCGTACAATAGATCCTCCTTTTTTTCCCTTGTGATGAAGTGTAGTGTTGAAGTCACCGATTATGATGCAATTTTGTTGAAAGTCGGCTTCTTTAATCCTCATCAAAGACTCCCATCATTCTAATTTCTCCTAGTATTTGTTTGGCATATAAATATTAAATATGGGATAGATGATACCTGAAGGCGGATGCTTTAGTTGGACCAGAAACCAGTGAGCTGATTCTAGTCTATGTTCTTCCATGAATACTGTGGTATTCCAGATTGTGCATATTCCTCCTGACGCTCCTCTTGCATTGAGAGCTTCCCCATCAATTGCTTTCCAAATCTATTGCATTTCTTGAAGGGCCTCTATTCCCTACATTTTAGTCTCCTGGATAAGGATAATTTCAGTTTTTTTTGTTTTAATTAATTTTCCCATGGCTTCCTTTTTTCTCTATGTCCCAAACCCCTTCAATTCCAGGAGATGACCTTAATTACTAACTTGAATTTTTGGTTCCCCCCCCTTTTGTGGGATGATTATGTCCTTTTGATGTGGGTTATTTTCCTGATTTGTCATATTTTTTGAGAACTTATTCCAATGTGGGCTGGATTCCCAAATCTTTTTCTTGGTTTGGTACTCTTTCCCTTTTGTTTCGATTTGTTTTCCTTCCAGCTTTCATGTTTTTGGATCTTTTGGGAATCTCCTGGTTCGGGTATTCCCCTGAGTCTTCCTGGATTTCATCCTCTGGAGTTGGGGAGGTATCCTTGAGATGGATAAAAAATGTCATTTTGCATTAGTGGGGGATCTAGTTCAGGGTCCTGTTGGCACTGTACCTCATCAGTTGATTCTTTGGAGTTTACTATTTCTGCCTCCAAATTTTCAAGCGCTTCGTATATATTTTTTCTTCTTTTTGCATCATTATTTCCTGTCATCAGGGATTTCCCCTTGATTGTAGAGGTTGTACTGGGGTTTTCTCTTCTGTGTTGCGGCGGGGGTCCTGACTTGTTAGCAGTTTTATTCCTTTTTGCTAGCTACCATTGTTCTTACTCTTTGGCTTCAGGTTGCTCTGTGTTTACCTTGGGGAATTTTTTTGCGAAGTGGCCATACTCATGGCATGCTTTGCATTTGAATGGGAGTTGCTCATAGTCGACTGTTTGAATATAGGACCACCCATCTAGGGTAAGCTAGATTGCCTCTGGTAGGCCTTTTCCAGATATACTTCTACACATAGGTGGGCACATGATTTGAGACCATCTTGTGGTTCGACCTCATCAATGAATCTACCTAGGGCATTCCCAATATTTTTTAGGGTTTCTTCATTCCGACAATGGAGAGGGAGGAAGGGAAAATGAACCCAAACAAGGACCACAGACGGAATGTCATTTTCCAGGCTAAAGTCCGGGGTCCATTTTTTCAGATACATTCCTCTTGATCCCATGAAATAGGGACCATTTATAAAAATCAAATCCTTGTCAACTTTATTTTCAAAGAAAAAGACATAGAATCCCTTACCACATAATGTTGAGGAAATTTTCCCCTTTATCATTTTCTTTGAGTTCTGCTTTATCCATTCCGACATTTCCCTTGGAGAGGGCTAGAGACCCATAAACTATTTGATCAAACCATTTTCCACCAACCGAAGGGAAAACATGCGAGAGGAGGGGGGGGGTTTACTGGAACCTTTGGGATCTCATTGAGCTTCTTGATAAAACGCGATTGAAGGTCCCTTTTGCAGATTTCAAATAGGAGGAGATGAGAGACTAGAACATGACAATATCTAGAGGGGGAAGGGGTTGTGGTGGGGTCCTCCCCCCGAACCAGAGGCCATAGGTTCCTGCAACAGACCATGGGAACCATATCTTGTGCACCATTCACCATCCTGATCCTCCTTCATGTTGAAAAATTACTAGCAAACCATAATTAAATTTAAAAATTGGTACCTCCTCAAAATATGTGATTTGGAGTTGGATCCAAAAATTTGTATCATGATTTCACCAAAATTTGTACCATGCTTTCACTACCTCCACACCTCCAAATGGTCATATGTCCATTTCATTGAATCCATCATTGTCTTGTGACTATTTCTCTATATCCCATTCACTCTCTCCATCATTAAGAGTGAATGGGTGACAAAGAAATAGTGATAATACAATGATAGATTGAATGAAATGGACACATGACATTTTGGAGGTGTGGATGTAGTGAAATCACGGTACAAATTTAGGGAGGGTAGGAATTAATTGGAGACACAAAGGAAAAGGGTTATGCTTATTTTTCATGGAATGGATTATGACCTAATAGTGAGACTAGCCTACCACCCCCTCCTCCCTTAGCAAGTGTATCTAGTAATTAAATCTATCATGTAGCCTTTCAATATCCCCATATAGGAGGGGTAGCTAAATTGCTATCTAGGTGTAGAAAATACACCTATGGAAAGTGAAAATATTAATTTCTTAATGTTGTAGCTACACTAAGTGCTCCAACACCATATAGTTGAAAAAGGTACACTCTCATCACGATGTAGCTTGACATCCCTTAGCCACCCTTGCAACTAATAATTTCAATCACACTTCCTAGAACTATATTGTATACAACAAAACTAATGCCCCCTACCTACACCCATGGATGAGTTATATTTAGAAGGTTTTGGTAGAGGCTCACTGGAAAATGGAGAGGGAAGGTCACTCCCATGTGACATGTGATTCATTGGCTTGTTACCAAAGAAACTTCAACCAAAAAAAAGATATGGAGGGTTGAGAATTGAGGAACATCCACAAGGAATTGATGTTAGTGTAAAGGGAAAAGTAAATGGTGGCATTTATGGGATATCAATTTGGATGGGTAACCATCTTAGGTGAGAAGGAGGAAGAGGATATAATCAATTTTTTTTTTCACCTTCATATGGAACTTATATTAGTAGAGCATTTATTACCACTCCAGTTAGAATTCATAAGAAAGGATGCCCCTCTATCAATTTCCATTACTACCCCTCATATGATGACTACCGACTCATTTTCACAACCCATGTCAAGTGTAGTGTATAGCTCAATAGTCAAAATGCATGCAACTAGTTCTAGATTTGAGTTTGGTGTTTAGATCAAACAACAATATTCTATAGTGGAGTATTCAAGATAAGGGAGTGGAAGAGTGGAATCATTTAGTATATGACCACAATTAGTTCGTATGGTGGAAGAATTTGAAGACGAACATGGGCTCCGACTGCAACTTTTCATTGACTTGTGGAAGATAGAACTACCCTCACTGACCAAGATCATTATATAATAAAAAAAAAAGATGAAAGGAAGAGTTAAGGAGAAGTATGATTTCATGATAAAACTATGGATTCATAATATATATCTCAAGGAACAAACAAGACAATGGGAAAAATAAAGAGAAGTGTTGCAGATACAAGTTAACTAGGCTACAACAAATTAGAGTCAATTGAGAAAACAAGGAGTGGAAACCACCACATTTTTATCTGAACCAAATGGAGTAGAGAACTATTTCACTAGTTATGTTAAAGAAACAAGATTGAATACCTGAAAGCTTTAAGAAAAAGTTCATGAATTTTTAATGGAGGTAGGAGAAGAGCTATCCACATGTTTTCAGGAGGTGCTCCCACACCTACCTAAGGTCTTAGAAATCACATAGAAAGAAACCATTAACAAAATTAAGGTAATAAGAACACTACAACATATTTTAAAGGAAGGGAAAGGGTTGGTAGAGTCCATCACAAACTTAGAGGCAATATGTAAATAGGAGAAGAAGAAATAATTTGCAAGACTGTGAGCCACTAACGAAGAATATCACAAGAAAAAAAAAAGGTTTGATCATTAAGAATGTGATTAGTAAAGCCTAAGTGTAGAGAATTTATAGTAGGTATGACTAAATTTTGAGAGTTCATGGATGAAATTCTAGAAGCATAGATATATCCCTATAGCACCTAAGTATAAAATCTAGTAGAAAATAAAGCAAATACAAGAACAATATGAAAAGGTTTACATTGAGGCCATCACATCAAACACTCCAAATGAAAATATGAAAAAGACTCAATGCATAATTTCCAAAATTTCCAAGTATATCATTTCCATGTCTATAGTTAGCATGGTTACCATTTTGTTCTAACTTTGAGTTGAGGCTCAGACTCAAGGTCATATGTTTTATCCTCCATTAAGTGCAAGTGTTGACATAGCTTATACCTTGACTACTTTAAGCATTGCAATGTAACTTTAAAATAGGCATTGGCACATTTGCTTGCGCACTAAAATTATCATGTGTTTTTGCACAGTATCCATAGAAACCTTAATTAATCATTAAAGTCATGAGTAATCATAAATGAAGTATGCCATAAAATTATAAACATTAAAAAATATTAGCACAATAACTATACAAGACATAGAAAAATTGAAGCATGAGGCAAATTAAGAGGTGGACCCAATAGTAGACAAAGGGAATGGGAATTCTACATCTTTGGAGGAGCAAGAGCTTGAGGATAAGACATCACTTTTCCATCTATGTGAGTGGGAAGAACCAAAATCACAATATAAATCATCATGTCAATCATGCAAATCGATTGCAATTAGAAATTAAATAACAATTCAAATACCTAGATATTCGATGGTTGTCCATGTATGCTATTCGTTTAACGCTGCTCCAATAGATCTCCTCCAACAGCTGTTCTAATAATTTAACCAACACTTAAATAATCAACAAAATAATAAAATAAATTAACCAACTTTTTTATAAATAAATAACAATTAAAAAGACTTGAGTGCATGAATACCTGAATGAGCTCCTCTTGGTTTCGAGAATAATTTATTGGAGTACTCTAATCTTGGAGCAAACCTCCCTCAATTTGAGGGAACAATAATGAAGTCAACATTGACTTTGTTGTTGCTTTGTTGGATCGAGGGAAGTTTTTGTTGGGTATGTGTTATATTATTTGCATTCGTGTGTGTGGGCATGTCAAATTAGACAACTGCGTCTAACGATCCCAATTGCGTCTGGGCAGTTTTTTTCTATTTTAGCGGATTTTTCTATTTTTAGCGGTTTTCTAAATTAATCCCGCATTAAGGGATTAGGGTTTTTGTATCTACGGAATACCTAAAAACATTATATATATTGTATGGTGAATGGTGAAATTAATACAATGAAGAGTTGAAAGGTGGGGCACTAAGGAAGGTTGGTTTCTCCCAATTAAAGGTTTCCAGTGTAAATCTCTGTATACTATGTGTATGAGCCATTGATTAATTTATGTTTTGCTTAAGAATATATATGCATTTCTTTAATTCATAGGTTTAAAACTTACATGTGGTATCAGAGCTCATTTTTAGCTTCAGAGGGACGCCTTTGTTGTTAAGGGTTTGGCTCGGTCTTGATAGATCAAGTTTATCTTGGGTCTGTAATAAACCTAGGTTTAGTGGGAGATTTTTCACTGGTTATTCGAGTGTAGAAAGAGGAATGGAGAGCTCTTCTAGAATCGAGATAGAGAAGTTCAACAGTAAAAAATTTGAGCTATGGAAGATCAAGATGGAGGACCCTCTTGTAGACAAAGAAAAATGGATCGTTGTGGATCCTGGTACACAACCTACTGGCACACAGACGACTGATACACAACCTACTAGTACACCACCTACTGGTATGTCGAAGGAAGATTGGGAGAAGTTGGACAAAATATCAAGGAGTAATATTCGACTATGCTTGGAAGATTCGTTGTTGTTGAATGTCTCGGGAGAATCTATAGCCAAAGAAATATGGGATAATTTAGGGAATTTGTATCAATCAAAGTCCCCGGTAAACAATTTTTTTCTTCGAAAGAAGTTGTATCATCTTAGGATGGAAGATGGATATTATGTGACATAACATCTAAATGCCTTTAATACTCTAGTAAGTCAACTTGTCTCTATTAATATTACGATTGCAGAAGAAGATAAGTGTATTACTTTGTTATGTTCTTTGCCAGACTCTTGGGATAATCTTGTTGTAGAAATTGGTAGTACCACTCAATATACATTGAAGTATGAGGATGTAGTTGCATCCTTGTTATATGAAGAGATGAGGCATAAAATCATGGATGGTCATAGCACATATGCTTTATTGGTAAGAGGTCATACTCAAGACAAGAATCCTGGTAAGTCTTCGGGGGGGGAGATATAAATATACATGTAGATCTAAGTCTCCAGGAAAATCTTTGAGAAAATGTTGGAAGTGTGGTAAAACATGGAATTATAAGAAAGATTGCAAGTCTAAGAAGGTTGATAAACCAAAGGGATCTGATAGTACCTCTTCCACAGAGGCGAAAACCTCCACTAAAGAAGGAGGTGATGTTTACTTGGCATCTACAGGTACACATGTAGACCATGATGTATGGTTGATTGAATCAGGCGTGTCATATCATATGACTCCTCACAGGGAGTGGTTCTGTGAATATGAAAAATATGATGGTGGTGATGTATTCCTAGGAGATGACTCGACAACAAAAATCATGGGACGTGGAAGGGTTAAGTTTTTACTAAAATTTGGAAGGATTAGAACTCTCCCTGGGGTTATGCACATTCCAAAACTAACTAGGAGCCTAATATCTGTAAGCAAGTTGGATGATGCAGGAGTGGATACTGTATTGGGAAAGGGCACTTGCAAGATGGTACAAGGGGAAATGGTGTTGATGAGGGGAGTTCGGTGTGGAACTCTGTACAAGTTGTTGGGAAGTGCTTATACTAATGGGTGTAACAATTATGTTGTCCCCGAGTAGAGAAATGAAGGAGACAAGACCAATGCTGTCCCTGAAAAGAAGACCATTTTGTGGCATCAAAGACTGGGGCATATTGGAGAAAAGGGAATTCAAACACTACACTGTAAAGGTATGGTTGAAGGTATGTCTAATTTCACTCTGGATTTTGATTTACGTGAACATTGCATATATGGTAAACATAATCGAGTAAGATTCCCATGTGGTGCTACAACAACAAAGGGGATCTTAGAGTTGATACATAGTGATGTGTTTGGACCTATTCTTGTTCCATCCCTAGGTAAATCCATGTATTATGTTTCATTCATAGATGATTTCTCAAGGAACACATGGATTTATTTTCTTGGAAAGAAATCTGAGGTATTTGATAAATTTAAAGAGTTTAAGGCTTTGGTAGAAAATCAGACATAAAATAAAATAAAGGTATTGAGGACAGATAATGGTGGAGAATTCT